>CM042201.1:1591610-1609424 GCA_023539305.1 Ilex asprella | reverse complement strand
AGTAAGGTTCATTTTGTCATCCGAGTTCTAGAAAAAATTGACTTTTCAACTCGTACTATAACTACTAATTACCATTTTGCCATTTTTAGTAAAAATTTTATTTTTTCTGAGTAGGAATTTCGTCCCCGAAATTACACACACATGCACATATAATAACATGCGTATGTAACAAATCATGTACTACTCTGACTACAAGAAATGTACCCCCTCCCCAGCAGGAAAAGATAGGTAGCATGTATTGTGTCCTCACCCTCCCATGTCACCTCCTCCATACCACAATGCTGCAACAACACCTCTACCAGCCTCATAGTCTTGTCGCACAAAACTTGATATTGACAATCCATGATACGCACTGGTCCGTCCTCGAAGGTCCCATCTGTATCGAAAACAAGCTCACCCTAATCCATCATATGTGTAGGATCTAGAGTGTACTTCTGGAGCATGAAGACATGAAACATTGCATGAACACCAGGTAGATTTGGTGGTAATGCCAACCGGTAAGCAAATGTACCAGCCTTCTCGAGTATCTTGAAGGGCTCGATATACCTCGGCAACAGCTTTCTCGACTTCCCAAACCGAACCACTCCCATTCTTAGTTATAACCTTCAAGAAGAAGTGATCTCCAACCTTGAACTCCAGAGGTCTTTACCATCTTTTGGCTTAGTTTTTTATCGACTCTGAGCCGTTAGAAGATGCTTATGTATCAAATCCACCTTTTTTGAGTTGTCCCTAACTAAATCTGGCCCCATGGAGGGTCTCTCTCCAACCTCCATCCGAAAGATCGAATAATGTCATGACCTCTGATCAAGTGCCTCATAGGGTGTTATCTGTATGCTCTTATGATAACTATTATTATAGGCAAACTCCATTAAGGGTAAGTGCTCCTCCCAGTAACCCTTGAGGTCTAAGACGTATGCCCAAAATATGTCCTCTAAAGTTTGGATGATCCTCTCTGACTGACCGTCCGTTTGGGGATGAAAGGTTGTACTCATCATCAACTGTGTCCCCATAACCTATTGAAAACTCTCCCGGAAGTGGGCCATGAACCTAGGATCTTGATCCGATATAATAGATACGAGTACCCCATGTATAACCTGTAGAATTCCTCTAATGTGAAGGTCATCCGTATAACTAAAAAGTGTGCCGAATTTGTAAATTGGTCCACAATCACCCATACCATGTCAAGTTCATGCGAAGTCCATCGAAATGGGTCACAAAATTCATAGTGACATGTTCCCACTTCCACTCAACCACCTCCAAAGGTTGGAGCAACCCTACTGGTCTCTATTGCTCAGCTTTGACGTGCTGACACATAAGACACCTGCTAACAAAGTCTCCAACATGTATCTTCATCCCACTTCTGTAATATTGGTGGTGAAGATCACAGTACAACTTCGTGCCACCAACATGTAAGTCAAAACGGGAGCAATAGAACTCTCTAAGGATCTCCTATCTCAGATCCATAGACTGGTGAATCACGACCTTTCCCCTAAATCGAAGCTTACCATCTAAGTGAATGGCCTACCCCTCGTCGCCTGTACTTGACTGTACACGACCCCGAATGGACAATATCTCCGTGTCCTGCCCCTAAGAATCGATCATCGTACTCAATAGGTAAGGTGTAACCAATAGACTTTTAAAAGTGCCCTGAGCCTAACTTCTGTAGTGTAGTCCGAATTGTCTCACAGTCTCGAGCATCCATCACTCCCCTGAAGCTATACTAGCCAAGACTCCCCATGACTTCCGGCTAAGTGCATTAGCAACCATATTTGTCTTACCATGATAGTAATGCAAAGTGAAGTCAAAGTCCTCTAGATATTCCATCCACCTACGTTGTCTCATATTGAGGTCCTGCTGTGTGAAGTTGTATTTCAGACTCATATGATCTAAAAATAATTCAAACTGCTCACCATACAGATAGTGATGCTATGCCTTCAAGGAAAAGACAACAACTGCCAACTTCATGTCGTGTGTAGGATAATTTTGCTCGTGGTTCTTTAACTACCATGAATTCATAAGCTACCATTCTTCCGGACTGTGTTAAAACACATCCAAGTCTATCCTTTGAGGTATCACAGTAGACTGTGCACCTTTGTCCTCTCTCTGGCATAAAAAGAATAGGAGTGGAAGTAAGCCTCATGTTCAACTCCTAGAATGCCCTTTCATATGAGTCATCCCATTATAATTTGACCTCTTTTTTTCATCATTCTAGTCATAGGTGTGGTTAGTCATGAGAAGCCCTCAATGAACCTCCGATAATATTTTGCCAATCCCAAGAAACTATGTATCTCAAAGATTGACTTGGGCCTCCCCCAACTCATTGCTTGGGCGTTTTCCCTACCTTCCCACATAAACCCGATTGTGTGTGTATGAGTTATAGTGAATGGCGAGTGTCACTCTCCCTCGAGCTTGTACAAGATGTAAGGAAATTGTGTGTGGATGAACAAAACATGTGTGAGTATGCAAAATTACTCCCCAAGAGTAGAGAGACTTATAGTGTCGGGTTTTACTTGGAGGAGTATTCTAAGTTCGTCTCCTCAAGGAGGAGAGGTCAAGTGTTTCAAAAGTGATTTGAAAAAGGGAAAATTGGAAGATGTTTTGATTTGAAGTTTGGTGGTTTGTGATTTGTGAAATATGCAAGAAAAAGAGAGTTGGCTAATCCATAGAGTTCATTCCAATGGGAATCCCAAATCGACTCATTTTATTCAACCAATGGTGCCTAAGTATTTGATTGATTCGTTAAAATCGAGAGATGAATGCAGTTGCTTGGACAAGAGCATAACCCATGATAAGCCTAGGGTGCATCAAAATCCTTCAATCGCGTTCGTCTGCACTAAAACTAGCCAAACTAAACAGTTTACACTACGAGGAGGAATGAAAGAGAGTCAATTTCACATACCCAAGAGAAAATCCCTCTTGGATTAGCCAACTAAAGGTTTAGTTATCCATGATAAAATCAAGAACAAACATGAAAGATAAAGATATGGTAATGAGATCAAACATGAACTTGCATTAATGTACGGAGAAGTTTAAACTACAAAAGAAATGATATTTATGTTCAAAATGTAAAGCATGAAGGGAACAACACCCAAATGCAACAATGGAACCCTTGCCAAACTTAATACAACTTCAAATAAATGAGATTAAAGTGCAAAAGGGAAGGATTACATGCAAAACGAATCTTACTACAATGAAAATGATGAAGGAACATGTAAAAACCTAGCTTTCTCTTTCTAGAACTTCATCTTCTTCCTTGGATATTCTCTCTCTAAAAGCTTGACAATGTAAAAATATATTTAATGTGTATTTTCGTTCGTCCTATCTCTATTCTTGAGTGTACTGAGTTAGATTGCTTAGAGAGAGGTTATCCAAAAAAGCTTCCAATGTCAATCAAAGTATGACCCCTTTTCTATTCCCAACCATTCCCTTTCTCCTCATGGACCACCCACTCCTTCATGGTAATTTTCTGAATGCAGAGGTTAGGAGGTCATATTGGAGTCTTGAAAAGGTCAAAACATGATTAGTTAGCAAAAGGTGGGCCCTTGTAGCTGATGGAGTCGTGTAGAAGATGATCCAAAACTTCTAGCTTCTTGGTACCAGTACCAAGTTATGAAGTACCAGTACCTCGACAGGCAGAGGGCCCAGGTATCGTTAACTGTTGATGAGGTACCGATATCTACTTCATTTCTTCAATTTTGAACAACAAACACACAAGTGATAGGTACTGGTACCTAATGCACAAGGTATCGATACCTAAATTCTAGAAGGCGCAAGTACCTCTAGCTAGTGATGGGGTACCGGTGTCTACTTCATCTCTTCATTTCTTCAAGCTGAGTTCCAAGTGCCAGGTACTGGTAGCTAGTGATGAGGTACCAGTACCTTAATTCCTAAAAGCTTAGGTATCGATACCTGGTGACGTGGTACCAGTACCTACTCTCCTTTTTTTTTTTTGAGATTTTAGCATTTTGAGATCCCGAGCCATGTAACTTGAGTTCTTTTCTTGCCCATTATCTACAATCACGTTATGAGGTGATTAATGCCTACCCTTACCATCCTACCACCTGCAATCAAGTCATTCTCTATTAATCTTAAAATTGAAAATTCATTACAAAAAAAAAGTTAAAATAAATGCAATGAGGTTGTTAAATGTGCAATGTTCCACACTCATCACACCCCCAACTTGAGTTTTGCGAGTCTCTAGCAAATCTTATTCCAAAAAATATAAGTACAATGCGCACAAAACACTTCCATTCATGTTAATCATTTTATGGTCTAAATCAAAATACTCAAATCAAATTGCAATTAGGTAAATGAGCTCGGGGCAAAGGTAACCACAAAATGTTGTTTTTTCATTCATAAATATTTCCAATGAGTACAAAGAACAGAAAAAGAAAACGACCTACTTTCCTTGAGAATCTTTTACTAGGCTGATAACTCTTATCCTAAACTGTGTCGATTCTAGGCCTCCCAAAAGAATAGAAAGGCCTATACAATCAACAAACAACAAAAAGTAACAAATTATGTCTCTCTCACTCCCCTACTCCTCTCTATCATCCTCTTCCTCTTCCTCATCATCATCACCATCCTTGTCATCTTCCTCCTCATCGTCTCCGGACTCTGCAACCTCTAGAACGGTCGAGCTGGCCGGGGTGGATGGTTGGATACTAGAACTAGTCCCAGGAGCCAATGGTGGAATATCCGATGCGGTAGCCGGTGGTGGTGCCATCTCAAGGAGGGGCTCTCTTGGGAAATTCCTCTCAAAAATCCTAATCGGCATTAACTTCAACAGCTGTAGAGTCCCCCCAAAATCATCAAATCTCCCCTCGATCCCAGCAGCCGTTGAGAAACAGTCAGTGGTGGGGTGGGAGTAGATGGCCTGACCGAATATGGGCCTACTGCAGATGGCTCAGTCGTAGATGACCTTGCTCTTTCCTCTCTCTACCGTGACCCTACCAGTTATAACCTTTATCTTCTTGCTACTTGGCTTGCCTATCGGGCTAAGCTCAGGTGGGAGAGTTACGTCGTTGGGGGTAGGCCTTCATCTTGCTCTGAATGTAGATCTTTGTGACCAAGTGGGCATAAGGAAAATTCGCCCTAGGCGTCATGACTTGGGTGTAATCCTTCATCACCTCCTAGTTCATCAAGGCAATGTCCATCTTGGAGTCAACCTTAAACTCGTAGAGGAGGTCCATTTTTTCCTCCCCTAGCTTCTTGTCCGCACCCTAAGGTAGTATGCTTAAGACCCCCCACTTGGATTTTGTCATTGAATTGCGCATGGTCCTTGTATATTAGTCGTGAATACTTATGGAGTTGCTTCCTACCTTGGGTGCCATGGGAGAAAACAACAGTGTTAGACAAAGGCATATGGTATTGCATTGACCACTGGAACGACCTACATTACCTTTCCCCATACATTGGTCTTCAACAATTTAAGGTCATTATCCATCATCCCTAACTTTTCATAAAACTCCCAATAATAAGGGAGCACGTATCCCTTCACCTTTGAAACCACGAATGTAGCCCATGGCTCTGAAAACTTCATCATTTGGCCCTAGGGTGGGTCTATCAACTTGATGCTCACACATCACATTTTTCACCCTATTGCTTTCTGTGTGGGGGTCATTCTTTTTCTTCTTCCTTTGTTCCCCACCGCTAGAGCCCGTCTCATCCACCCTTTTTCGAGACCCCATGCCCACTTGTTTCATTGGGAAGGGGCCCGCTTTTTTCGTGCAGGCCATCAAAACAACAAATGCCCCAAGGGCAAAGAACTGGAGAACCCACCCCTAAATGAACTCACCCAAATCAAAAGACGAAGAAGGGGACTTACCAATCCTTGCTATGATCAATGAATTCAAGCTTTGAGCGAAGAGAATTAGGATTTTGATGGATGACCTTGGTTTTTGGATGGCTTGGGGGTTTTCTATGGAGAGGAAAGAGTGTCTGAGAGGTGAAAAGAGAGAAATAATGAAATGATATTTGATTCTTCTTTTAAAAATCCTCAATTTTTGCAATTTAGGGCAAGAGGTACCAATAGCTAGTGATGAGGTGCCGGTACCTAACTGTTCTGCCACAGAGGTACCGTTAGTTATTCGACGTGATACCAGTACCTCGGTAAGAAGGTACTAGTACCTGACTATTATGTTCTATTGGTTGTTCTATCCAGAGATACTGGGACCTATTCGACGTGGTACCGACACTAGCCCTTAATTCTGCAATTTTTTTTCTTTGTTTCACATTCTCACTCCCATTCCCTTTCGTCAAGTTTGTTCGACTCCAAAACACTCAAACAACCTATTTCCTAACTCAACTGCCCAAAAATATGATCCATGCTATTGAATCACATTGTTTGACTTTGCCCAAATTTATTTACGAAATTGTGATTCGATTTAAGTCTTGATGATTTTAAAGCACAAGTAATGGAATTCTAAATTAAACAAAATGAACACCCATCATGTAAAACACAAAATAAACCACTAGATGATCCCTACCGGACAAGTTTTTTTTTCGTGAAGGTTTCTAGTGAAGGTACCTACAAACTTCATTTCCTCATATCTAACATTTGAAACATACTCCCTTATCCTACTAGCTCTGGGGTGTCAAAAATAACTTTCTCCAAACACCCAAACTACTCATACATGAATTTCATCATAGCTTTAATTGTTATTCTAGAGTATACACCTAAACATTTTCTTTCAAAACTCATGTGTATGTGAAATGAATATGCAATTTAAGCATTTACCCAACAGAATCCACATTCATTTAGCTATTCAAATTTAGCTTTGATGCAATTATCACCAAGGGTTTTTCTAAAAAATGAATAACTCTATGATGATCTTGGCATGCTCTTAATGTGTATATGTGAGATAGAATCTAATGCACAAACCAAGGTAATATTCACATATAATCTAGAAATGACGTGCAAGCTTAATAATTGAAACGACATTGGCATAATCTCATGAATGGAATGTTAGGGCAATAGATAACAAAACTAACTTTTCTTTTCATTAAAAAATGTGCTCTCACCATGCTTTCTCCAGATCATTTACGATTTTCATGGGTTGTAATGAGGCGTTGAGATGATATTTGGGTTGAGTAAAATGGAGGGTAGAGGGAGACAAAAAGGGTAATTCCGAGGAAATGACTTTTATTATCAAAAAAAATCTCATTTTTGTGGAATTTTCATCTTTTTACCTTCACTTCAGCTTTTATGTCTCTTTTTCCTTCTTTCTTCAATTTTTTTCTTTTATTTCATTTCTTTTGTTTTCATTTTTTTCTTTTATTTTCATTTTTTCTTTCTTTTCTTTTCTTTTCAACCCCCTTTTATCCTTTTCTTGGATTTTTCTCTTCTTTTTCATTCAAAATTTGAATTTAGTGCAATTCATCCCCCCTTTGTTTTTGGTTTCCTCACTACTTTTTGCCTTTCTTCATGTTTAGTCACAATTAGTCTCAAAAAAATCAAGGTGCGGCAATTATTTTGCAATGGCTCTATACAACATGTGACATGAAAATGAATTTTTAATTAAGGCTCAATCACGGCACTAGAGACAAATTATTTTCACAAAAAAAGGCTAAGGCTCAACACACTTCAAAGATAGCATAAGACCATCTCTAGATAATCTTGGGAAGGTATATTGGCATTTTTAGACAAAGTCAATCAACTATCCATATGCACTTTAACCAAAGCAAGCAAAATGAGATTATTGAATAAATTTTGATTTGAAAAATGTTCCTTTTGGTAAATTTAAGTTCCCTCCAACAAAGATTAGCACTAAAGCTCACATGGGTACTTACTTCATCTCCACTATGTATCTCAAGCTCTAAAAAGTGGATCCCATCAGTAAATTGCTGAAACAACACATTCAAGTTACACTACGGTTGAATTCGAATGAAAACACGTATGTGATACTCAAGCATAAGATAAACTTTTATGGTTTACTCATGTATTCAAATTTCAAAACAAAGATTAAGCAATCACAAATCTCATAACAATTAGAACAGGGAAATATGGTTAAATATTAGATATTTTTCACACAAAAAAATTCAAAATTTCACATTTTCAACTATTCTATAAAAAATGGTGGAACATGTGAATGGTACATCTCACCACAAAATGGTATTATCAACAAAAAAAATGGTGTATTGTGCAAATGATTCACCTTACTCCCCAACTTGAACTACGCATTGTCCTCAATGGAACAAAAAGAAATGCAATGAAATGATAGATATTAAAAGACAATAACAGTAAAAGTACACCTCACAATGAGCTTTAACAAAAACACCGCTAGCTACAAATACAAAGAAAGAACACCTTGTACAATTGAAATTAAGTGAACAATTTAACTTGTAAAGTAAAGTAGAAAGGAAAGTATACTAATATCTACTTGAACAATTATGCCTCAACAATATTTGGATAGACCAGATCCACCAACTCCTCCTCGATTTCTTGAATTTCAAAACCCTCAAAGAATGGTTTAAGTCTTTGGTCATTGACCTTGAATGTCTTACCATCCTCAGGGTTTTCTATATCCATGTCTCCATGTGGGAAGAACACCTTGACAATGTATAGACCATCCCATCTCGATCGAAGTTTTCCTTGAAAAATTGAAAGGCTAGAATTATACAAGAGCATTTTTTGGCTGGACTCGAATGTTTTTCTCAAAATAGAATTTTCATGAAAAATTTTAGCCCTTTCTTTGTGAATTCTTGAGCTCTTGTATTCATCTTTACGAATTTCCTCTAATTTATTTATCTCCAACGTCCTATGATCCCCCAACTAGTCTTAGGTTGAAATTTAAAGTGTTTATGGCCCAATATGCCTTGTGCTCCATCTCCACCGGCAAGTGATAGGTCTTGCCATTGACTATCCTATAGGGAGACATACCAATAATGGTCTTATAAGTGGTGTGATAAGCCCACAAGACATCGGTCAATATAAGTGAACAATCCTTTTGGTTCGGGTTAACCACCTTCTCAAGTATGTTCTTTATCTCCCCAAGGCCAACTCGGCTTGGCCATTGGTCTGTGGGTGATAAGCAGAGGGCACTTTGTGTGTTATGCCATATTTAAGCATCAAAGAAGTAAATGGTCTATCACAGAAATGTGAACCACCATCACTTATCAACACTCGAGGCATCCCAAATCCAGACAAAATATTTTCTTTTAAGAACTTGAACACGATTCAGTAGTCGTTGATCTTGGTCGGGATTGTCTGTGTAAAACTCGAGTAAATTTGAATTTTTTTTAAAAAATGGCAAAATAGTAATTTACCATTATAATGCGGATTTAAAGTACATATTTTTCTAGAGCACGAATGACGAAATGGACCTCACCCGTTAGATTCTTCTTGCAAAATCTAGTTGTCCTGTCAATTTTTTTTTGAATTTAAAGATAGTCATAATTTTTCGCGTTTTACTAGATGACTGTGTTGAATGATATCACAAAGGTCCCCAAAAAAGATAATTATAAATTTTTCTTATAATTGAATTAAAGTTGAAATAAAAAAAATTTGAGTTTAAAACGGAATGAAATTTATCGTTTCGGGCGAAAACGGACTCGAATAGGAGGCGTGTGGCGTGACATGGACCAAGTGTTAAGGGTTATAAATATGAACAAATATCTGATTTTGAGGCAGAATACTCTGCATTTTTCAGTGGGCAAAACGTATGGGGGAAGGGAGAGGGAAAGGAGAGAAAAAAGAAAATTTTCAAAGCTTCTCGCTACGATTTCTGTCTCTCTGTCGCTCGAATCAACTCGAGTCTAAAATCAAAGTTGATCTCCTCGATGAGGGCTATACTTACATACCTTAATGAAGGATTTTACCAAAGATCCAGAGGGAAGATTTTGAAAAATCAAAGGTTTGAGGTTAGGGTTAGTGTTCTTGAAGTTCTACACTTCATTTTACGCTCCAAGAGGTTGGATTCCCTCCTATTTTGGTTTCTTTCTAACCTATGGGTCCATATGAAATGGATAGGAATATGGAACTATACATGTCAATTTCCTCTTGTTATGGAAGTGAGGAATTGAGTATAGAAATGGCTTTGACCAACTTCTAGCTTAAATTTGATATGTGGAAGCTATTGGTGTAAACTCTTAGAAATTGGGTTTATGTGGGCTATTTTGTGTATTTTAAAAATTTCCTCTTATATTTGGGTTAATGGAAAAGGTTATATATACAGAACTATGTATTTCACTTGCCTATGGTTATGGCGTAGGTGTAGAAATGATTTAATCAATTTCTAGTTTGAAATTGATATGTGAAGTTCCATGTGAAAATTCTTGGAGCTTGGTATTATGTGGGCATGCTATGTGTTATATTGTGCCTTGTGAAAGAAATGAGGTATTTACATAGGTTATGTGATAACATGATTAGTGCCTTAAAGGTATTTTGCTAAATGCCTATGTGAGAATTAAACTTGTTATGACATAATTTATGTATGGCATGCTTGAGAAAAAAAGTAATTGATATATGTTGTTAATATATTAGCATCATGATGAATTGTGGTAATTATGTGCATTAGATATAAATTATCAAAGCATATGTTGAAGTATGTGGTTAAATTGATCCATATGTTATTCATTACATATGGAACTTGACATTGACATCCAATGGTTCATTACTTAGCATTTGCATGGAGACATCGCATTAGGTAGGTGTGTGCATGGTGTCATCAAACACCACACTTGGAAATTGATGGGTAGGCTCGAAAAATTGGGTTAAAAATCCGACTGAGTCGCATGGTTGTATGAATATGGGGTCGGGGTTAGCAAGAAGGGATAGAAAATCCCTCGGGTGAGAGACTCGGTGACTTAGATACACACTCCAGTAGTATAAGAATCCATAAAGTGCGTCGGTGTACGCAGAACCATTGGTGAAAGTCCATGAATTCCGTGTCAGTTGGGTGTCGTTGGTGTAAGTGCATAAATACTCACCCCACGAAAGACCCAGAGATTTCAAAAGGATAATTGGATGAAATTCATCAATGACAGATTTTCTACACATTGGCATTGCATTGTGTTGCGGGAGTTGGTGAGGGTTCGGGTAAAAGTGCGTGAGTGAGTTTCATCTTATTTCATGGCATGACATGGTAAAAGAATTTCAACATTGAATTTCATGTTTTTATTGAGAATGGTTATTGAGTGGGGAGTAGCCTTTATAGGAGATACTATATTGAGTGTTGCCCACCCTATACAGGAAAATATTTCAGTTGCAGGAAACACACCGGTGGACGGCTCTCATTTGGAGCCTCAAGGGTGAAGAGATGCCGAATTGTGGCATTTAACCTTAGTTTTTGTAAAACTTTTGTTAAAACTATGTATATCTGCGGGTTGATGGGTTGTCAATGATTAATTAATGACCCCCGTATTTTAGGGTGTCACAGCTTGGTATCAAAGCATAAGCCCTAGATCTTATATGGGCCTTGTGGGAAATGAGTCTATCATAGCCCACAACTAAAGCTCTTGGTAAATTGTATACCTAAGCTTGATGGGCATTGGGTTTAGACCATTGCATTCCATGTGCATTTCATGTTATGTGTTTTGTTTGTTATATGTTATGTGCTAAATGACATGTGAATTATATGCATTGTAGAATGTATATGGAAAAGAGGAATACTTGGGTAGAAAACACAACCTTGGGTTCAGAGAAAGGGATGAACGGAATGGTTCATGGTATGAATGTCTACTAGTGGATGACATGTGCCCTACCAGTGAGACGATGAGAAAGTTCTCAA
This sequence comes from Ilex asprella, assembly GCA_023539305.1. Taxonomy (NCBI): domain Eukaryota; kingdom Viridiplantae; phylum Streptophyta; class Magnoliopsida; order Aquifoliales; family Aquifoliaceae; genus Ilex; species Ilex asprella. Next base: position 1,597,695 of record CM042201.1, on the reverse strand, counting down.
CGTTTAAATGTTAATCCCTGCTTTGGGATAGTGTGTGAGACTTTATTGCTATCTAATATATATAGATGACTAATGGAGGAAGATAATGCTGAGACAATGGGCACCATAACAACCAACCACCACTGGCCTTTGACCAACAAGCCCTTATGGAGGCTATTGGTACCGCGTCTGCTACCATCGCACAAGCTAGTATTGCAGCTGCCACAATTGCACAAGCTAGTGCAAACGTGAGTCAAGGAGGGCCAAGTAACCTCCAAAGGTTCAAGGCACACCAGCCTCCAACCTTCATAGGAGGAGGGGATCTGATGGTAGCTGACAATTGGATTCGGCAAGTGGAAAAGATCTTGAGGGCTATAGAGATCACCTCCAATGCCACCAAGATAACTCTGGCTACTTTTCAACTAGAAGGAGAATCCCTAGTGTGGTGGGATTAGGTCAAAGCCTCAAGAGACTTGGAGGCAATGACATGGGAGGAGTTCCGTGAACTTTTCATGGGCAAATACTTCCTGGCAGTTGCTCGACATGCAAAGGCCAAAGAGTTCTTGGAATTGAAGCAAGGAACGATGACGGTGATGGAATACATGGCTAAGTTCACTGAATTAGCCCATTTCGCTAACGCCTATGTGGCCACAGATAAGGCCAAAGTGCGTAAGTTTGAGGATGGCTTGAAGTTGTCCATTCGGGGCAAAATCGTGGGTCTTCTTCTGCAAGACTTGGACATGATGGTCACTACAACAATGGCCATTGAGAGAGAGGTTGATGATGTAAGGAACATCCGAGAAGCGGGTGTTAAGGACAAGAAGAATGACGGACCATCTTCTTCTTCTAGTACGGGGAAGAAACAGAGGACTTCTACTCTACAAGGGCATCAAGGGCAGAGCCGCGGCTATCAAGGCCAAAGCCAAGGTTAATCCTCGCAAGGCGGGAGAAATCAGAGGGTTTTCTTCTAGGCAGGCCAGCGAACTTGCTATCATTGCCACCAACCTGGGCATATGAAGCGGGATTGTCCTCAGAGGCAAAGATTCTAGAGCTATGGGACATCCCAGTCCTAGTCTTCGGTGGGGCAGCCACAGGCCCAGTTTATTCCTCCTTACCCTACCATGGGTCAAAGGAGCCAGTACCAGTCTCAAGGAGTTACACAAGCGCCTACCATTTTCCGAGCAGGGACTCCGTAAACAGGCCAGATGGGCCAGGGCATGGGTCGAGGCCAAGAACAAGGCTCATAAGCCAGGACTTCGAGGATCCAAGGGCGTGTCTACGCCATTACACCGCACACTGAGTTGGCGGATTAGTCGATTATCTAGGGTACATTTCTACTCTCTCATTTATGGGCAAGAGTACTATTTGATTCTGGTGCATCGCATTCATTCATTTCTGCATCATGTGTGAAAGATTTGGGCTTAGAGGTTGAAACCTTGGAAGAGCCGTTGCATGTAATTTCTCCCCTAGATGCTAAGGTAAGGGTCGATCAGATATGTCGGGAGTGTAAGTTAGAAATCTCAGGGATTCTACTCACCGTGGACCTTCGGATCATGGACATGTCGAAGTTTGATGTCATCCTTGGTATGGACTGGTTAACGGTACATTGTGTTGTTATAGATTATGATCGTAAAAGGGTCACAACTTATACGCCTTAGGGTGTTTGTTAAGTTTCAAGGGGAAAGGCATAGTACTTTACCCTAGGTCGTATATGACTCTAGATGGCACAGACAGTTGATAGATTGGCTAGCAAACCTTACCTCGGAGACAGAAGTTTGGTCTACCTCATGTGGTATGTGAGTATGAGGATATTTTTTCGAATGAACTACCAGAATTACCTCCACATAGGGATGTCGACTTCACCATTGAGTTGCATCCAGGTACATTGCCCATTTCCATGACTCCATATAGGATGGCACCTGCTGAGTTACAAGAACTTAAGGTCCAATTGCAAGAATTATTGGACAGGGATTTCATTAGACCGAGCACTTCACCTTGGGGCACTCCGGTGTTATTTGCAAAGAAGAAGGACAAGACCCATCGACTATGCATAGATTATCGATAATTGAATAGGGTTACAATCAAGAATAGGTACCCTTTGCCGAGGATTGATGACTTATTCGACCAATTAAGAGGAGCGCGGGTCTATTCCAACATAAATCTTCGCACTAGTTACCATCAGTTGAGAGTTAGGGAGACGGACATCCCTAAGACAGCGTTTAGGACTCGATACAGGCACTTTGAATTTACCGTCATGCCTTTTTGATTGACGAATGCTCCGGCGGCATTCATGGATCTCATGCATAGGGTGTTCCAACCCTATTAAGATCAGTTTATCTTAGTTTTTGTTGACGACATCTTGATCTACTCTAAGTCTGAGGAAGAGCATAGTGAATTTTTTGGGACATGTAGTGTCGGCTTCGGGTGTATCTGTAGACTCGAAGAAGGTTAAGGCAGTCATGAATTGGGAAAGACGGAAGTCAATCTTCGAGATACCCTATTTCTTGGGATTGGCAAGGTACTATAGGCGGTTCATTGAGGACTTCTCTCGATTAGCTGCACCTATGACAAAGTTAACCCGAAATGAGGTCAAATTTGAGTGGAATGATTCTTGTGAGAAGGCATTCTAGGAGTTGAAGAGGAGGCTTACTTTAGCTCCTATTCTGATAGTTCCGGAGAGGGAACAAAGGTACATAGTGTACTGTGATGCCTCGAAGGACGGACTAGAATGTATCTTGATACAGTCCAGGAGAGTAATAACTTATGGTTCTCGGCAGTTAAAGAACCACGAGCGGAATTACCCCACACATGACATGGAGTTGGCGGTTATTGTCTTTGCCTTGAAGGCTTGGCACCACTATCTATACGGTGAGTAATTCGAGGTGTTTTCAGACTATAAAAGTCTGAAGTACATCTTTACACAGTGGGACCTCAATATGAGGTAATGTAGGTGGATGGAGTTTCAGGAGGACTATGAATTCACTTTGCATTACCATCCTGGTAAGGCAAATATGGTGGCTGATGCACTTAGCCGAAAGTCACGGGAGTCTTGGCTAGTGTGGTTTCCCGAGAGTGGCAGATGCTCGAGACTATAGGACGATTCGGGCTATGTTATAAGGGTCAGGCTCAGGGTACTTTGGGGAGTTTGGTGGCTACGCCTTCTCTACTAAGCAGAGTGATTGAGTCCCAGAGTCAGGACACGGAGCTATTGCCCATTCGGGACCTTGTACAGGCAGGTGCAGGTGACGAGGGTTGGGCCACTAACACGGATAATAGTCTTCGGTATTAGGGAAGGATTGTGGTTCCCCATTCTACGGAGCTGAGAGAGGAGATCCTTAGGGAGTTTCATTACTCCTGTTTTGCGATTCATCCAGGTGGCACGAAGATGTATCATGATCTTCGTCGCCAGTATTACTGGAGCGGAATAAAGAGACAAGTGGGCAACTTTGTCAGTCGTTGTCTCACGTGTCAACAATTGAAGGCTGAACTTCAAAGGCCAGCAGGATTACTCCAACCTTTGGAGGTAGCTGAGTGGAAGTCGAAGCATGTCACGATGGATTTTGTGACTCATTTACCATGGACATCGCGGGGACATGATGCGGTTTGGGTGATAGTAGGCTGGCTTACTAAGTCGGCACACTTTTTGGCGATGCAGATACCCTTCACAATGGAGGAATTCTATAAATTATATATACGGGAGATTGTCTGGCTATATGGGGTACCAGTATCTATAGTATCGAATCGAGATCCCAGATTTACGGCTCATTTTTGGGAGAGTTTCCAGCGAACCATGGGGACACAATTGATGATGTGTACTGCTTTTCATCCCCAGACAGACGGTGAGTCGGAGAGGACCATCCAGACGTTAGAGGACAAGCTACGGGCATGCATCCTAGATCTCAAGGGTAGTTGGAAAGAACACTTACCCTTAGTGGAGTTCGCCTATAACAATAGTTATCAGGCAAACATACTGATGGCACCCTATGAGGCATTATATGGGAGGCTTTGTCATTCTCCAGTTTGTTGGATGGAGATAGGAGACAGATCTTCTATAGGTCCAGAATATGTTAAAGACACCTCGGAGAAGGTGGATTTGATACGGAAGCATCTCCTCATGGCACAGAGCTGACAGAAGAGCTACGCTGAAAAATGGCGGCGACCTCTGGAGTTTGAGGTGGGAGATCATGTCTTCTTGAAGGTAATGTCTATAAGAGGAGTAGTTAGGTTCGGCAAGTGAAAAAAGCTGTTGTCGAGGTACATCGGGCCCTTCGAGGTACTGGAGAGGGTGGGTACAGTTGCTTACAGGTTGGCGTTACTGCCAAATCTATTAGGTGTTCACACGATATTCCATGTCTTTATGCTCCGAAAATACACCCCAAATCTGGCTCATGTGGTGGATTGGGGCAAACTTGATGTTGATATGAATGGAACCTTCGAGGAGGGACCGGTGTGTATCATGGATAGCTGGGATCAAGTTTTGTGAGGTAAGACCGTGAGACTAGCGAAGGTGTTGTGGCAGCACCGAGGAGTGGAGGAGACAACATAGGAGCGTGAGGACACCATGCGTACCAATTATCCTTTCTTATTTAAGGATGGAGGTACTTTCTTGTAGTCATTTAGTATTAGATGATTTTAGCATATGCATGCGGTTCTATGTGTATGTGTGTGTGAATTTCGGGGACAAAATTCTTTTAAGGGGGGAAGAATGTAAAACCCAAAAAAAATTAAACTTTTTCTGAAAAGGCCAAAATGGTCATTTGGCCACAACAATGTGTATTTAAAATACAAATGTTCTAGACCACGGATGAGAAAACGGAATTCGCCGTTGGACTCGTATCACAAAATCTAATCACCCTGTCGAATTTCGAGATAGTCGGATGTTTTTGCACGTCGTTTTTTGCCAAGCTTTGGGCTTAAAATTTCCTTTCTTTAAATGACCAAATTGGACCCTAATGGGGTATGAATCATGGTGTGTTAGACTTGGATGCTTTTAACGTGGTGTCGGGTTATGCGACATCCACGGGTATTTATGTGGGTTGACAGGTTGTCAACGGTTAATTAATGACCCCAGATTTGGGGGTGTCGCACCTTCCCCTATACCGAAGACTACCATCCGTGTGAATGGTCCAGCCCTCGTCACCTGTACCAGCCTGTACACGGTTCCGGATGGACAATAGCATGTGTCCTTACTCTGGGACTCAATCACCCTGCTCAGTAGAGAAGGCGTAGCCACCAAACTCCCCAAAGTACCCTAAGCCTGACCCATATAACGTAGCCCGAACTGTCCCATAGTCTTGAGCATCTACTACTCTCGGGAAACTACACTAGCTAAGACTCCCCGTGACTTCCGACTAAGTGCATCAGCCACCACATTTGCTTTACTAGGATGGTAATGCAAAGTGAATTCATAGTCCTCTAGACCTGCGTTGCCTCATATTGAGGTCCCACTGTGTAAAGATATACTTTAGACTTTTGTGGTCTAGAAACACCTCGAATTGCTCACCATATAGATAGTGGCGCCAAACCTTAAAGGCAAAGACAATAGCAGCCAACTCCATGTCATGTGTGGGGTAATTCCGCTTGTGGTTCTTTAACTGCCGAGAACTATAAGCCACCACCCTCTTGGACTGCATCAAGACACATCCCAGTCCGTCCTTCGAGGCATCACAATACACTGTGTACCTCTGTCCCCTCTCTGAAACTATTAGAATAGGAGCTAAAGTAAGTTTCCTCTTCAACTCCTGGAATGCCGTCTTACAAGAATCATTCCACTCAAACTAGACTTTCTTTCGGGTCAACTTCGTCATAAGTGCAGCTAATCATGAGAAATCCTCAATGAACCGCCTATAGTACCCTTCCAATCCTAAGAAACTGCGTATCTCGAAGACTGACTTCGGTCTCTCCCAATTCATGACTGCCTCAACCTTCTCCGGGTCTATGGATACACCCAAAGCCGACACTACATGTCCTAAAAATTTCACCTCAGTCAGCCAAAATTAACACTTGCTGTACTTGGCGTACAACTGATGGTCTCTCAAGGTCTGAAGAACAATCCTCAAGTGACCCTCATGCTCTTCCTCAGACTTAGAGTAGATCAAGATGTCGT
>CM042201.1:1550551-1566610 GCA_023539305.1 Ilex asprella | reverse complement strand
TCTCTATCCCTTCTCGAAGACCTGCCCCACTCCTTATCTTTCCGGGGACTTCTCTCCCTCTTCTTTTCTTCCTTTCCCTTCTCTTTTCGCGACGAGGAACTCCCTATCTTCGATAGGAATACTTCTTCCCCATTTATATATTTCTCTACTTTAGCCAACACCTCGGCCATACTCGTTTGAGGGTTCTTTGATATGAAAAACATCAGATCTTTTGATTACACTCCGAGCCCCGTAATGAAGGCGATTATGGCAAATTTTTCATCAGGGATGTCCACTTTCAAAGATTCTGAGTTGAACCTCTGAACGTATGATCTGAGGTTCTCGTCTGGTCCTTGCTTTACATTCAGGAGATGGTAGCTCGGCTTCCTGTAGATTCGAGCTCCTATGAAATTGGACACAAAGGAGATTGAGAGTTCTTTGAAGGAAGAAATGGAGGCTGGGGGAGTCTGTTGAACCACGCTAGGGCTGATCCTTTAAGAGTGATAACAAAGGCCATGCATCGCACGGGGTCCTGGTATCCATGCAACTCCATTTGGTTTTTGTATGTGTTGAGGTGGTCTATAGGGTCTTTCGTTCCGTCGAAGGCCTCTACTTGTGGCAGCCTAAATTTTGGGGGAAGAGGGAAATGCAGCACCCCTATGGTGAATGGTGACTCTGTTTGCTGCACTAGGGCGTCCATAGTGACAGGAGCCTTGCTTTTTACAGCCTCCTTCATGTGGCTGAGCTCCTGCTTGATGTCCTCGAAGCGTTGTTCCCAATATTATTCTCTTTTTTTCTGCTGGTAGGGGATGAAGCCACTCCTTTCCCCTTCATCATTTCGGCTCTGTGCCTCTTCGTTGTGACCATTCCCGGGTGGTGGTTGCGAATCCCTTTCCATGGTTTGGCTATTCTCTCCTCCTTCAATGACCTCCCTGAGGGGGTCTAGGTGGTGCTATTTCCTGCGAGGAAGATTATTCGGGCCTGCTTGGGTCAGTCGTGCCTCCTGTAGGTGCTTCAGGAGCTTTAACAGCTCCTCGTTTTGCTGTAATAGACGTTGGTTGACAAGGCGGAGGGCGTCCAACTTGTTATTCGCTGGTGGTTCCCCTGTGAAGGGGTTGGTTTCTGGATTATTTTCGGCTTGTGGATTGGTGGCTTCCTGTTGATCTGGCAGACGCAGCGGATTGGTTTGACCTCTGCTCATATTGCGGGTTGAGACCATCAATCACTGGTTGATCAGCTTATTTGTAGAACGAGAACAATCTTTCCCACAGACGGCGCCAATCTGATGATGCTTTTTCACCGCGGATGAGCAAGGGGGTGTAAACCGTGATGATCGAGATGGATCTGAACTATATGGTTCTCGCAATTTGCAGTATAGTATTCAGGGGAGTCTGGGTGAATGTGAACAGTAAGAAATATAGTGGTTCACTGGCTCGGGAGCTCGGCTAGTCCACTCTTCAATGGAGGCTCTTGCTCCTTTTTATTTATTGATCACTTGAGTGCTTATTCAATACAATATGAAAGAAATTAGGGTTTTGTCATGGCTCTGTAGCCTCTAGGGTTGCCTGTCGGGTATATGATCCTAGTTTTTTTGCAATGAAGGTATAATACAGTATTTATAGTACAATTCCTATCTCTAGGGGATATCTAGTGTAATTCCTATCTCTAGGGGATATCCGGCGAGGTCTTTTTCCTTCTCTCGTGGGATTCTCCTTTAAATTAGGAGAGGATCTTGGTTGATTTGAGATTTCATGCCTTGATTGTCGTTTCCTACTGCTTTGGGAGCACTTGCTATTAGCCGGTTGTTCACTCCATGTTTCTTCTATCACCTTACCTGGAGTGAGCTCTGAGTCAGCGCGTATGAGCTCAGGGTTCCCTATATGACCTCCCTTCTGGGTTGACCTTTTAGTCTGAGCTCATACTTAGAGTATTTTCTTGGTATCATCAGAATATCTCAAACTCTTACTTTTTTTCCTAAATTTAAATTTAAATTTAAGTAAAAAATTTCTCCAATGATAAACCTAAACTCATACTAAGTTAAAACAACGGAGGGCTCAAATCCTATTTTTTTCAAACTTGGGTTTGTACTCTTTTAACGTTAAGTTTATTTCTTTTTGAAGTAAAACTTTGCCTTTATCTATTAAAGTACTGGAAAAATTTCAGTTATACATCGTCCAGTTTATTATATCTGTACGGACACTATCTCTAGTTTTTGAGTCTTCACTGATACCCCCATGTCAGATTAAAGACCTTAATTAGAATACAATTTTACTAAATTATCTATGATATATTTTAGAAAAATTTCATCTATAATCCCTCTAAACAAATATATCTTCAATGAGACCTCTTTTATTTTATAAATTTTTTATGTATTAAAATTCGGGCTGACTAAAATTCGATTCAAACTGAATAAAAATTCATTTTTAATTAGCTCGAATTGAATCAAATTTTAATCAATTCGTATTGAATTTTAATCGATCCGAATTTTGATACGTAAAAAAATATAAATTTTAATCGACTCAAATTTTAATACATAAAAAATAAATTTTAATCAACTTGAATCGAATTTTAATTGACACAAATTTTAATAAATAAAAAAATATAAATTTTAATCAACTCAAATCGAATTTTAACCGACGCTAATAGTTCAGGTTGAGCTCAAATTGACTAAAATTTTAATACGTACACAAAATAAAATTTAATCATCTCGAATTAAATTTTAATTGGGTCAAATTTTAATATGTAAAAAAAAATTAATTATCTAAAATTTTAATATGTTAAAAAATAAATTTTAATTGACTCGAATTTTATGTAAACAAATTATTTGGGGTTTAAGTAGGGACAATTTTGGAATTTTAGATATATTTTTTTTTATTAGAAATGGTGATTTAATAGCTGAGGTTTTAGTGATGTTTAAATATAAACTAGGGGTATCAGTGATATTTTGAATAATTGAAGGACTATCCTTAAAAATATAGTAAATTAGATGGATATGACTGAAATTTTTCCTAAATATTTTACTTAACTCATAAAAAGTTAAGGATAGGAGAACGAATAATGTTATATAAATTTAAAAATTAAATTTTAAAAATAAATTTGATAATTATAATTCACATTCTCGGCACTTATTGGACCTATTCAATTCAATGGTTGTCACACTCTAATTTTTAAGTCCCTTAGCATTAAAAAATCTTCAATATGTTTTGGAACAACGCATCACCATAACCAAATTTTAATTTGGGAGTTCTCTTTGCTGAATGTGGTTGAGTTCTGAATAGGTTGGATTCACGCGACGAAGCAAAATCAAAGGCAAAACCGATGGCAAAGCGAGTGAGCGCCAAAATGAATCGAAGAAGGGAAGACGAGCGACAGTCGCTTTTGACCCGGGCGGTGAACTCAGTTTTTGCATTCTTCCGGTTCGCCGAGTTCGAGATCCTCTTCGTCCTCTTCTTCCTCGTTGCTTTTCTTACCTTCAAAGATCTGGTTAGTCATTTTTTTTTTCATTTCTTTTCTTCGATTCTCAAGAATTTTTTGTTAAGAGGTCTTCTTGCAGAAAGTGTTTTTCTCTATACTGACTTTATTTGTGGGGTTTTCTTTCTTTCTTTCTTTCTTTTGTTTTCTTGAGTTTGTTTGAGGTTGTATTTATTGGGAAAAGGAGGATATTTACATCTAAATGACGTTTTGAAGGGGAAATTGAATATGCCCGCAAGATTGCTGAATCTATTGCGGGTTATGGGTAAAATCATTGTCTGGGAGGAACGGGAGGATTCTATTTATTGAATTGTTGCAATGTAGTATTGGTTATGTTTTAAGACCTAGATCAATCCGAATCTTAATGGGCTTATGCACTGACAGGGTGGATTAAGTACAAACCTAACCTTTAGCCTTATCTGCACAATATAGTAACTGTAAGTGGAAAAAACTTACACCACTTAATCGAAGATGATGTAGAGCTCAATGATCAACTCGTGCAAGACGAACAGAAGTTACCCCCACCTGCAACACGAACAAACTACCGGAGATCGGATTTATCCGGCCAAAGGTACTCCAATGCTAAAGTCAGTGCAGGATCTGATAACTGAATTAATGAATTCCTAGAGTCAGGATTGCATTCCTTAGACTTATGCTTTACCTGCAATATATATAACGTCTCATGACGCCCCTTCTGCTATGGTTTTTGATGCTGGCTACACTAGGTGGCACGTTTATCTTTTAGCCGTTTTCCTCTTGATTGATACAGGGATCCCATCCAGCTTCCCAGATCATTTATTTGGATCACATGTTTATCATGCAACCCATGTAATTCCAGTAGTTTCCTTTGTAGTCAGCCCTAATTTGGCAAGATGAATCAGTCACTCTATTCTTCTAATAAAGATCCATCCCTAGAAGGTAGAGCTCTATCTTTTCTCAAAACTTTGGATTAGAAGAGCTTTATTCTGATCATTATCCTTTGCTCGGCTTTTTTTTTTTTGCCATGCTTAGTACCAACCAGGGCTGCCTTGGTCAGTTTTTATCTTACTTGATCGAAATCACTTTAGGCCTTTCTTACTAAGCATGTGCTTCTGTCACGTGCCGCCGCCAGTCTGTCTTTTCTCTATTCTTATTTTGAACCCTTTCGCTTGTCCCCAAAGAATGTCCCTCCACGTGATACACTAGGGGACATTCTCTACCATGCCATCATTCCCTTCATTAATACCTCCCTGGAGTTAATACCTGAAAAGTGAGGGGTTTGGGTCCTTTCCTTGTCATAAACGGTCACTAGCATTAATGACACGTCTTTTGAAACTTCAGGCCCCATTCTTCTTGCGCCTTTTCGTCTACCTTTTTCTACCTATAAAACCTGATTGACTCTTTTTCCTTTCCCCTCTCCATCTTCGCCATTGTTGCTTCTTGAAACTCCCTCCTCTCTAGATAGCTCTGTAAGTCCTTCATTCCTTCTTCATTTTCTTCATATGGATAGGTTTGAAGAAGGTGATATTTTTGCATTTAGGTCTAAATACGCCATCCCTAATGATGTCGTTATTGATGCTGCAAGGGACAAACCTCTTATAAGGTCTAAGGAATGAATCCCTTTCCCCACTAGAGTTGTTTCTGAGGTTGGAGTCAGCTTCTCCCTCTACCCTTTGCTTTTATGGGTACTCCACGATTTGAACCTATATCCCCTCCAATGCTGTCCCAATTTCTTTAGGATAGTTATGGGGGTAGTAGCCTTGAACAACCTTTTAGGGGTTAGCTTGGGGCTCTGGGAACTATGGATCATAACTGCTCATGTCTTGCTTGGTTATGAGCCCATGTACAACTTTTTCATTTCTGTGTCATCTACAACGTCTTTTCAACTTGCCAAGTGAAGAGCTGCTCAAGCTATGCTAGCATCTCCCTCTGCCACATCAAGAAGCCCTCGTAAGCGAGGAATGAGAAGAGGTAGGGTTCCCACCAATTTCATTAACCTAGTTCTGGGACCCACCTTCAAAAGAGCCTCTAATTTTGGGACTCCTGTTGAGGTTACGCAGTCTCCACTACATATTGTCGGAGCTTGAGATCCGCGCCCTCACTCGGTCCCACTAAATCAGTCAGATGATCTCCCAAGAACCACGACTAAGCCTCCTTTCACGCTGGTAAGTTCAGAAGTAGAGGCAGATCCAAATGAAGACTCTGCCTCCATCACTGAGCTGGTAAGGATGCATCAATCAAAGAAGAGTAAAATCACAGTCAGTGTTTTGAAAAGCGCGCCTAGGCGAGAAGCGAGGCGAAGCGAATGGACCTCGCTTAGAAGACCCCAGACGAAGCGAATGTGAGTGAAATGAGAAAAGCGAGGGCATTTCGCTTAAACGAAAGGCGAAAAAGCAAACGCATGAGTCATTAGAGGCAAAGTTGTTTTATTTTTATTATGGACCGTTGGATTGTGCAATTGGAAAAAAACTTATAAGATGTTGATACACTGAATTATCCCCTTATCCCATAAATACAACCCCAAACCCTAATTTTACTCAGATTACACGATCGTTGGAGCTAGACACAGAGCACAACACCGAGATCGTTGGACACAAAACACAAAACACAGAGATTGCTGGACACAGAACACAAAGTCGATCGCTGCGCCTACACGATCGACAGAGTCGTTGCTCCTCTCGGTGGCTAGGTAGAGACGATCGCTGGGGGCTGGACAGAGACGATCGCTGGAGTCTAGACAGAGACGATCGTTGCTCCTTCCTTCCTCACTGATCTCGTTGATCGTTGCTCTTTCTAGACAGAGACTCGATCGCTAGAGGTTAGTCTCCTTTTTTTCTTCTCTCTTCTGGTTCTGCCATTCTGGTTCTTTTTTTTTTTATGATTTTTTTTTGATTCTGATTCTGTTCCTGTTTTTTTTTGATTGTGCTTCTGATTCTATTCCTTTTTTTGTGCTGTTGTTTTGCTGTTCTGAATTTGATAATGTTATTCTGTTTTGCTGTTTTGCTATTTTGTTGTCCTGAAATGTGATTCAGTACGTGTATAAGCCTACAAATGTACATAAAAATAGATTTACAAAAATAGCTGTGGTTGATTGATATACTTTAACAAGTAGGATACAGATAAATAATACTAGGATTTTAACTGTTTGCTTCTACATAAATCAACCACAGCTGTTTAGAAGTAAATAATACTAGATAAATAATATTTAGTATATGTAAAATTAGAACTCAGATGTTTATAAATAATTAAACTAAAATATTTATTATTTTTTTAACTGTTCACTTTGCTTCGGTAAGGTATGTCGTTTCGCTTCTCGCCTAGGCGTTAGGAGCCTTGGTCGCTTTGGTTCGCTTTACGCCTTAAATAACATTGGTCACAGTTGATCCGTCAACCGAAGGACGTGAAGGGATCGATGGGGGCCCTTCTTGGAGACCTTATCTTAGGGCTCATGGGCGAGATATTCTCCCTTAGGATTAGGTTGTTGACGATATTGACGTCGCAGTTGGTCTTGTAAGGGTAGTGAATCTTTCGCTTGACCTCCGTATTTCCAAAGGTCTTTGACGATATTGACGTCGCAGTTAGTCTTCTGTCGTGTGTATCTTCCCTCTACCTTCCGTTCCGTCTATCGGGACTAGGACTGCAAGTATCGCAGGTTGGTCCTCCCCCGACTTTGGTAGTAAAGCAGTTGGACTCTTTTGGCATTTATTGGTTCTTCGATCTTTGCAAGGCGTCCCTCAGCGACTCATTATCTTGTCTATGCTTTTGTTCCTCCTCTTGAGACCTTCTAAGCATGACGTCATGGGCATCCATCCTTCTTTCTAGGGATTGCACAAGCTTCATGAAGGCAGAGATCTCCCGGGTACGTGGGCAGTCATCTGGCTGCACGTTGTACCTCTTAGCCCGAGGTTGGTTCCTTCCAGACAAAAGGTTGTATGGGTCTTCTAGATCTTTGTTTGAACTTCTGTCTGCTTCTTCCCTAATGTTGCTATCTGATTGGAGGGAGACTTGGTAATTTTGTGGTGATCCGAGAACACTCAGCAGGTTTGACATGACCCTTTGTGTTCATTGTTCCCACAGACGATACCAAATGTAAGTGGAAAAAACTTACACCACTTAATCAAAGTTGATGTAGAGCTCAATAATCAACTCATGGAAGACAAACATAAGCTACCCTCACCTGAAACACGAACAAACTGCCAGAGACCGGATTAGAGTTTAACCGGCCTGAGGCACTTTGATGCCAAATTCAGTGCAGGCTTTGATAACTAAATTAATGAATTTCTTGGGTCAGTATTATGGACCTTAGGCTTATGCTTCGCCTGGTGTTTATAATGTCTCATGGCGCCACTTCTGCCAAGGTTTTCGCTGTTGGCTACACTAGGTGGAACCCTTATCTTTTAGCAATTTTTCTCTTGATTGATACCGGGATCTCATCCAGCTTCCCTGATCGTTTATTTAGGTCGCATGTTTATCATGCCACCCCAGTAATTCAGTAGTTTCCTTTGTTGTCATCCCTAATTTGGCTGGATGACTCAGTCACTCTATTCTTCTGATAAAGATCTTTTATCAAATCTTTGAATTAGAAGAGCTTTATTCTGATCATTATCCTTTTCTTGGCTTTTTCTTAATATGCTCGGTACCAACCGGGGCTGGCTAGGTCAATTGCTATGCCGGTCAAAATCACTCCAGGCCCTTCTTACTGAGCATGTGCTTCTGCCAGGTGCCCCAAACAGTCTGTATGTTCTCCATTCTTATTCTGAGCCCCTTCAGTAACCTTCCTCTTTGAACTCACAACCGCACCACTATTGGGCTGACACTTTTGCTATTTGACCAGACAATGATCTCTATCAATAGAATTTGTTCAAATGCCATAAGTGTGCTCAAGAAATTGGTGGCCATGATATTACAGTGAACCTTATGATATCTTGTGGAAATTTTCAAGAAAAATTTATTAGTTGCCCTTGTCTACCCCAAGAGACATGATTGTGACTAGAATATAATGGTTTCTTGACCTAACTAAACTTATTCATCATATGTTAAGTGAAGGACACATCCGCTACAGAGATTTTTCTTGACAAATTTGCCTCCTTTTTACGGATAAGACACTACTACATCGATCTTGTAGTGAAGAATCCCACAACCACACAGAATCAAGCAGCTCCACACAAGAGTTTTCATTAGTTTTTGTTTATCCTTTTGAATTTCAAATTGTTTGCAGCTTCAGATATATAAGTCTAGAGGACCTTGGTCTCCATGATCCTACATAGAGAGCTGTTGAATGAATTGGCCTGGTCAACGTAAAATGAGCCTTGTTAAATATTGAATGGGTTTAGAGCCTTCAACCTGGGCTCATTTCCTATATTGATGGCTACCTAAACTTCCAAGTTTTATGGTTTAGGCTTATAAACAATGATGACTTGTGAATCCGGTGCCTAAGTTGATAAGGAAACAGATTACTTGTGAAATCTAACAGTAAGTTATCTCATTCACAAGCATTTGTGAGCCAAGCTTTATATCAAGCTTCAAACTTGATGGTTTATTAACCTTGCTTGAGCGACACCATTATGCTGCCTATATCAAGCTATTGAACATTGAAGTTTTATGTTGCCTAGCTGCATATTCAAAATTGTGGTATATCTGACCTTTTCCCCTTTTGTGATTGCTAGGACCTTAGCTTACTTATTTCTTTTTATGGTTAGAAGAATGTGTAGGATTGAATATCGTTGAGATTATGATGCCGTCTGATGATTGCGTTGTTAAGATTCAAATATATTTCACCATTAATGCAATATGATGATAATCCTAATAATCCCCACCCCCTCTTGGGTTCCCAATCTTTGTGGAATGTGCATAGGGTTTTTCATAGTAACAATATGAGAAACCATTGACCAAATGCATCATGTCTTATTTTGCAGAAAAGGCCCATTGGGCAAATCTTACAACCACCAGAAATGTCCATGCAAACAAATTGAAACGAAGAAAACCTCAAGTATGATGTTATGCTGGTGTTTCTTTAGATAGGGGATAAAAAGAAGGGAAGGAGGGAAAACATAGGGGATCAATGAAGAGGGTTTTTATACTTTGATTGGAAGGAAAGGAGAACGGAAATACTAGAAGGGAACTTTTCCTCTAGTACCTTCTATTGTTTAATGTCCAATAATGAATTGAAAAGAGGAGTGAAAAGGGCTACCTTTAGGGAGGATACCTTCTCCATCGTCCTTATCTTCCAATCTTTCTGGTTTTCTATTGCTCATAGCATCCTACCAAATGAATGTAGTGGCTTGACATGAATTTAATGATCTACCAAGAGGAATTTATAGGACTAGATGCATGGCTATTAAGTTAGCTTCAATGGCCAGACATGCTTGTTTGTGCATACTTGACCTGGATATGTTGAGCGCACACACACATAATATCCATATACCTATGACATCATACGTTGTAGAAGTCAATATAGCATATCAAAAGCATCCATGAAGAATGTTAACAAGAATGTAGGATGTTGGGTGAACTGAATGGGAATGGTCTTTGGTAGTTTCCTAACGTAGAATGTAAAACAAGGGGGATAGACTTGGCACACCGTTGAATTGCCAAAATTTTGAATTAGTAGAATGTCATAATGTAGCATTGATAGCTCAATCTTATAATTTTTTATTCAAAAGATGAAGTCGATTGCATTATCTTTGAAATAGAAAGACATTTTTGTTCTTTGGACGTATTTTCTTTAGGCATCAACTCATAAAAGTAAATGCCAATACTTATTGCCTGTTTGAGTAAGTTTTGTATTGTGCCGCAGTCACTGCCCCTTCTAGTCCCAAACTAGTGCCCTTTTAGCTTTTTATTTGTCACATATTAAGTTTTATTTTCAAAGAGTGAAAGAAAAAGTAATTAGACAAAAATTTTGTTACCCACTCTCGTTTCCTTGAGGCTTAGAAAGAATGTACCATGTTCCGTTATTCAGTAGGCTGATTTCTGCTTAAGTAAGTGAATTGCAATAACATTTTGTGGAGTCATGAAGCATGCTTGATCAAGATTTGTTGCGCTTGGGAGTCGCTCAACCTCTTTCGATATTGAAGCAAATCATGTCTGTATTGCCCACTTTCCATCCCTAGGGGCTTACCTTGTGAAAAGACTAAGCTTTTCTGTATTGACATGGAAGATGGTTGATAATTGGTTTGGAATTTGGCTGATCAATCCATATTTAGCTAATTTGTGCTTGAACTGCCTAATGATTTGCTCAGGGTGGTTTCTCATCTTATCTAAGCATCGAAACCATCTGGAGAAAAGATGTTGATAAGGTGTTACCTTAGGTGTATTTTTGAACTTTAGCTCAAAGTCATTAGTTGCGAATGAAAAAGAATCCTACTTCATGGAATTATATGCTTTTCTTGAACCAATAAATTACCGATGTGCATTTATTTGGTTAAATCTTGTTGGCAAGTATTAGAAATATTAGTCGGCTCTTATATTGGACTTTTCTTGCTTGTGTGACGAGCCAACTTTATAGGTTGATTTGACACCAAGAATCAAAATTTCGTTTCGATGCATTATTTCGCTTAGCTAGAAAACGGAAACGTTTCGACGTGTTTTAGAAATCAAATGAAAAAAATAAAAAAATTAAGAATTGTTTTTCTAAAGCATTAGTCGAAATATATTAAAAGATCTTGAAATATCTTAAAATATTCTGAAATAATTGTGTAAATGTATGAAACACATCAAAGTATTAGAATTTCGATTCTATCACTGATTTGTTTCAGTCTTCTTACAAACAGAAACGTTTTGGATGCTGTGACTTTTTCGAAACAAAATCCTTGTTTGAAACTCAACCAAGCACCTATAAATTTGAAAAATTTGATGGTTAGTTGTATTCAGTGTTATTAAAAGCACTCCAAGACTAATGCCTGAGCGATAGGCGTGGTCAGGCAAAGCCGACTTGCCTCAAGCCATCCAAGGTAAGGCAAGTTGATGAAGCGAAGTTTAAGCGAAAAGAGTGAGTGCTTGAAGCTTAATCTCCAAGGCGAAATGGTGAGCGCTTTTCTCTAGTCTTTGTCCTTTGTTGATTTATTTTGAACCTTTAGATTTGCTGAATTGGACAACTTTGATGTGCACTAACACACTAGATGGAGGCTTCGTGTTTATATAGGTTAACCGTAAAAATTTTCTCTTGAATCCGCAGATCTAGATCAAACTAAGTTTTGACTGAATGTTTAGTTGCTTTAATAGTTTTGACTGTGTGTTTTCAAATGTTAAGATTTGAGATATTATTGGTATTGCTTTGAATTTAATATTTATGCTTTTTGTTGCCCTTATATTTTATTTATTATTAGTATTTGTTTGAATTTAAATGTTTATGGTTTTAGTTGCATTTGAATACTTAGTATTTGAGAAGTTGCAACTTTTATATTTAATACTTCGATTGTTAATAATAAAATGTTGCAACTTGAATATTTAGTACTTAGAATGTTAATAATTAATAATAAAATATTTGCTTGGTTTTTATATTGTTGACCTCACTACAATGAAGCTCTCACTTCGCCTCTCGCCTAGGTTAGGAGATCTGAGCGACTCTATTCGCTTGAAGCCTTAAATAATATTGGATTGTATCTACCTTGCTTTGATTTTCTATTTTTTGTTGTTTACTAGATTCTTTTGTACTTTTGGGTCTTGTCCAATTACTCGATTGGTGGAATTTGGCCCCAGGAGGCTTTTGAAAGTAGGCTGTTGACTCTCGAAGTAGGTATGGAGAAGGCTTCTTAGTTGGTTGTTGATTCAGAGGGTTTGGTTTGCTGAGATCTCTATGAAGGCTTCTCGGTTTTGAATTGCTGAGTGGGGTGGTAAGGCTTAGTTAACTGAAAAATGAGTGCAGATGAAATGAAACAAGAAATTCTTGATATCGGTGGCACAATGTGGCTGGTCACGAAGCAACATGGCGACATATGAATGCTGTTACAGTGGTGCTGAGGTAGATATGTTTACAAAAATGGCAGAGGAATTATGGGGCGGTTGAAAGTATGGAATACTTGAAGCAATATGAGAGTTTCTGATTCGTTGCTATGGCTGCGCATTTGGATAAGCATGTGGCTAGTGGCAACTAGTCACCCAGTTGAATATGCAGAATCTGCCGATTCCATTCAGCATGGATAATTTCTCATCTTTTCGAGCAAGATATGTCCTGGGACGGTCCAAGTTGTGCCTCTCGAGTTACCAGCATAGAGTGGGTGGGTAAACCTGACACAATGTTTTGCATCCAAAAAGCAATCTCAAATGCAAGTAGTGTGGAATTAGGTTTTTGTCGAGTAGTTAATGGAAAGAGTTTAGTGCTCAATGATAATAGGATTTTGATGCCACGAGTTCAGGAAAATGGAGGAGGATCAGTCTGAGAATTTGGTTGGGTTGAAGTAATCAGTTGTCTGTGTTGGCCACATGTTAATTCAGAGTAAGAAGTTTCTTTGTCTGGCAATGTGAGCAGGAGCAGTATATTAATGAGAAACTGAATTTGTGTGGAGAGTTTATGAAGGATTTAACGGGAAGTCCAGTTTGGTATCTTTCAATATTTGATTCATGATTCAATACTCATAATCTTTGATTTGGTACACACAGCCTTGGGTCCTTAACAGATACTTACCAATTGTTTCTGACCACTTACTCACATTCGTTTTCATCGACCCAATCATATGCAAGCATTAATTGCTCTTGGTTTTTGGTTCTCAAAGGCCATGGCATTAGGAATTGAATTTTCCTGTGGGCGTTGGCCAGGGGTGTATCTTTTCTTTCTTACATCCTCCTGCCTGCACTATTTTTTGACCATGTGAACCTACATCCCTTACTTTTGAAATCTAAAAGCCGGGTTCCATTTTGCAAGTCTTTGATCTTGGATTTTCTATTTTTCCAATTTATTTGTCATTAAAATCCCCAAGACACAGACGAGCTCCTTGCCATTGTATAGACTGTTCAATCAAAAGTTTGTCGTTGTCTCTTTCTTTGTGTGAAATTCAGGTTTCAACAAACTAAAGTTAGTCTCCAGTTTCAGCTCAACTATGCTCTGGGAGAGTTCTTGGATTACAATGTTGAAGATATTATAAATAATATTTGGTTGACCATTTACTAGAGGTACAACCTTAAACCTGAATGGTAGCCTGTTTAAAGCTACATAAACCCAACCTGAATCATCTAACCTCTTAACCTGAATTACCTAACCTGTTAATCGAAAATTTACTTTATTTGCTTGTGTATTTAAATAACTGAATTGCTGCTTGATTGTATTTGCTGCTTGTTCGTCATGTAGAATTTAGTCATACTTGGAAAGTATTATAATGGGTTTCCTTGCAACTGAGAATCCTCCGTGCCTACTGAAATTTACATCCACCATTTTCACTTTTTTTTTTCTCTTTTTGGCAAGCACCATTTTCATTACTCCATTGAAAGTAGATCTTGCTTGTGATTTTCTTTCAAATTGATGTACAATACTGTTCTTCGATATTTTCTTTTGAACATTGTGTAATGTCCTTATGGCTTACTGAATGGATTGCAGACATCAAGGCCGGAATATAACCAGATTCTCGTAAAGAAGCCTGGGGGACCTGATTGGTGGTCTTATTAGGTGCAAAGGAGAAGCTCAGGGGAGAAGAAAGATCTTTTTTTTTGTGTGTGTGTGTGTGTGTGTTTGTAGGGCAGATTAATTCCCCCGACAAATGTGCTGCAAATTGTCGTTGAGTGGTAAGGAAAATATTTTGGCAGGGCTCTCTGTCTGTAGGATTGCTTGTGGAGGACCATCTTCTTATGTGAGAAAATTTTCTAGTGCTTGCAAATAATGTGAAAAAGGTCATTATTATTTTGAATTTCGTTAAGATGAGTAATTTGTTAATCTAGTTTTTCATTTGTTTAATAGAAATGGTAGAGATTTTTTTAAAAAGGAATATCTGTAACGAGAATAATGAAATCATGTGTGTGCTCTTGACATATATCAATATTTCCATGTTTAGCTAATTGATCTGCTATTCTATTGCACAACCTATTTGCAATTGAAACGTGTACAACTAAATTTTCCAAAACCTAGTGTGGCTGCTGATTGACTCCATGATTGTTGTTATGGAGTATCAAAGTAGATAACAAAATGAGGAGAAACAAATAAAATATAGAGACATGATTTATGTGGTTTGACAATAGCTTACATCCATGGAGGGTGATAAGATCAATTATAAGAGAAATTAAAATTCTCTTAACTACTTCGTTTTAATTCCAAAATTTGAGTCCTTAAACAGTTCTACGCCACTCTCCACTCACTCTCAAACCAGGAAAGAAAAGAAGAATTTTCATAACTATGCTAACCTCAGATGTTGGAGCCGATGCATGCAATGAGAGTTTCGAAGCCTGTTTATAAATAGTTGAAGAAAACAAAAGCCATAAACTTCTGTGTGGCTATTTGAATAGCAATTGAGCGTAGTATAGTTTTTTTTTGGGAAAGTAAAATATATTTATTATTTTAAAATTACATGTACATGTAAAGAATCTATCTGTTTATCAAATAGACCAAAAAGCAAAAGAAGGGACCAAGTACCTGAACTTCAATAAGTTCTGTCTTGTGACAGAACTTATGACAGTTCAGAGCATTCATGATAGAAGATTAGAAGACCAAGCATTAGATACAGAATTGTTCCAATGCTGGAGAAAAACAATATTCCGGGTGGATTGTTTGAAGTTGATAGTGAGAAGTTTACTACTAATAACATGAAGGATGGACTTCAAAACGGTAGTTGCATCCTTGAAGTCATTCTTGAAGACTCTTGTATTTCGTTCTCTCCAAATTGTATAGACAACACTAGAAAGGCAGAGTTGGAGCACAGTGGATTTGAGAGATTTCCCTTTCTACTAGTTGGAGGCTAAGTGGATAGCTGGTAACCAACATGGGTGGAACCAAGAGGCCATAGAATGACTAAGCACCTTGTTCCATACTTCACTTGTGAAAGGGCATTCAAAAAACAAATGGTTGATGCTTTCCTCTGTTAGTCTACAAAACACACATGTCGTATTAATGTTTTGCATATAAGTCTTGATTTGATCGTTCATTCCAAGCTTCCCATGAATTGCGATCCAGAGAACAAAAGACATCCTAGGGATGTATTGAGGGTACTATACAAGTCTGTGCCAAGGAACTTTAGGACCTGAGGTATAAAAAGATTTTCATGCTGAATGGACAGTATAATGAGCATTAGGATCAGGGAGCCATTTAATTCTATCATCATGCAAAGAGTTGGGCTTATAGGACGTCATAGAATTGAGAATTTGCAGCAGCTCAGGAGTACCTGAAGAAACCATGCCCAGCAAGTACCATTAACAATGGTATCTACCTTTGTGGTAGATGGCAGATTTGTAAGTTCAATGATTCTCTTCGACCATTTAGGAAGAAGAGGCCCATGCGGGTGCCAATTATCATGCCACAAGTGTGTTGATTTACCATCTCCAATAGTAAGGAAAATCAATGGCCAAGTAGTGTGCCTGAGTTTCAAGAGTTTCCTCCAATTGCATGAACAAATATGAGGAGGTCTAACTTCCAAAAAAGATTTCATCTTAAGAAAGTTCACTTTGATCCAGTTAGCCCAAAGATTTTCCTTGTCATAGATAATGTACCAG
>CM042201.1:1530186-1550151 GCA_023539305.1 Ilex asprella | reverse complement strand
GCAAGGTCCTAAAATCCAACATTTAAGCTATCAAAACATGCAACATCGAGAATTCAACATTATTCATAAAATAAGCTAACACTAAATAATTAAATGCAAAAGTTGAGTTATAATGAATGTAATGAGGCCATGAAATGTGCAATATTATGTGCTCATCACTCATTAGATGTAGTCCCATCTACTCTGGTGATAGATAGAATTTTATCTTCGTTTCTTCTAGAATTGATAGTTTTGAAGAAAAAAGTTGAATTTTGATCTCCATCTTTAAGCCATTGAACTCTTGATTTTTGCCTTAAAAAAAATTCCTCATTTTTTTCTGCAATAATATAATCCTGGAGGAGTTGTTTCTCAAGAAATATCACAGCTGCATCCATAAGAAAAGAGCCTAAAAGCCTTTGACATTTGTCAAGCTCCATCTTAGAGGCTTGGACCCTTATGGTAACATTCTCACTTTGGGGTTTAGTTAGATCCTTGAAAGCCTATTTAAGCATTTTCAGCTTGGTGAAGACTTGAAATTGAAGAGTGCCCAAAACTGGTTTGGTCCATATGTTAGAGACAATTTGCTAGAAGTCATCTCTGTGAGTGAGGTGGTTATAAAATTTGAATGGGCATTTCCTAGTTTTCCTTAACACACCCATTCTGAGAATGCTTGGACTGTGATATGATAGAACAGGTGGGAGAAATTCAGCCATAGCTTCTGGGAAGAGTTGATTCCAAATATCATTAGTCAAGATTCTGTCAAGTTTCCTTACCACACACTGCCCATGATTCCTATTATTTGACCAAGTGTAAAGGTGACCTATGAATCTATGGTCACGTAGATATGCACCTTGAATACAATTATTAGAATCATACATAGACTGATTCCAATTCTCAGTACCCCCAAGGTCTCCTGAAGGTTTCTAATTGCATTAAAATCACCCAATAAAGCCCATGGCTTATTTACAAATGCATGGGCTTGATAAGTAATGTTTCTGCATAGAGGCCTTCTATCTCTCTCATCATTAAATGCATAAATAAAAGATATAACAAAAGTTGTGTTACTATCAATGTGTGTGACAAAACAATGGATAATTTGCTCAGTTTCCTCCTATTTTTGGACTCTAAGGACCAATGGGTTCCATCCAACCCATATTATTAAAAAATGGTGACTATAATAGTTATGCATATATTCCCAATCTCTAAAGGTGAACCTCATGGATTCATCTTTATTAATATACTTGACCTTAGTTTCAACAATGCCCACTAAGCCAAGATGATTTTCAAAAATTAGCTTCCTTACCTCTCCTTGTTTAATAGGCGAATTGAGAACTCTAGTGTTCTAACATCTTATATTGATCATCAGGATTTGGGGGGATTTTGGGCTAGAAACCCAAATAGCTTAATGCTACTAGACCTTATGGAGTGCTTCTTCTTCTTTTTCTTCTTGCTTTTAGAGGCTACCAAATCTTTGAGTAAAGAATTATCAGAGAATGAAGTTGATGCCTGCTCCTCTTGACTTGTGGAAGGGTTGTAGTTATTTGCATGACTGTCTTCTTCCTTATTCATTTCAAAAAATCTATTGGGGGATTCAACTGGCATGACTTCAGGGACTTCTTTGCCAACTTCAGGGCAGCAGACTTGTTGTTTGGTTTGAAGGATTTGAGTATCAACTGGGGCAACTTCAACAGAGTTAGTATCATTAACATGAGTATCGCTAGTGGGTATGGACTGGCTACTACTGGATGGCAGATTGCTTGCTGCATAAGGATTTATAGGATTTTGATCAACCACTTGAAGGAATAAGACCACTTTTTTCCCCTTCCAATTTCCATCTTTTGCTGCCTTGTGGCTTTTAACATTTTGCCTAGTCTCCTTAGGTGCTGCCAATTAGGGAGGTGCAGCCTGCTGGGAGGGTGATCTTTGCCGGGAAGATGCTTTGGAACAAGATGTTATAGAGTGTCCAAAGGCTTTGCAAGCATGGCATACCTTTGGCTTCCAAGGATATTCAACTTTAATTTCCATGATCTTTGAATCACACAGGCAAAGATCAAAAGAATCAGTAAGATCATGGCTTGCATCTATTTCAATACAAATCCTTGCATAACTAAGTCTTCTGCATTGCTCCGTTAGTTTATCAGCATACAATAATTTGCCCACTACACTAGCAACTTAGCTTAAGCCTTCTTCAGTCCAATATTCCAATGGTATATTGTGTAGATGAACCCACACAGGAATAAAGTGGGTTTCCCCATCCCACTCTTTATGGGAAAAATAGCTGTCTTATCAGCAGTTTTGGAAGGAGCTAAAGCTGACGTGTCTTGTCCTTGACTAGCAGGCCTATTCTGGTTTTCAATTTTTGAATTTTCACCTTGAACAACGTGTGATGAACTCGGTGCTTGACTTACATCATTACTTTGTAACTGTGAACTACTTTCATGAAGGATATTGTTCTTCTGATTACCAATAACAGTCTCCAGATTTGCAATTGCAAAAACTTGGTCAGTTGCAGATTTGGAAGCCACCATTTCAAAGAACCCAAATGAGGGAAACAGAAAGGAGATGAGCTAAGAAAACAAACAGAGAGAAGTGAGGATGGAGGGGAATCTGGTGGTGACTGCTTGATTGTTTCCATTGTAGTATTCCTAATCTTCGCACATCACCTTCAAATGTGTATATGACTTATGTGTGAAAGGGAGTGTCACTCCCCCTCAGAATGATGTGAGAAATGGGGCAACAGAATGGTGCAAAATGAAATGAAATGTACAAAATGTGTGTGTATGAACAAAAGTGCTCCCCAAGCGTAGAGAGCCTTTTGAGTGTCGTGTTTTACTTGAAAAGTATTCCAAGGTCGTCTCCTTAGGGAAGGAAGGGAATTATGTGAAGGTGATTTTGGTAAAAAAAGAAAAAGTGTAAAATCTTTCGTTGTTTGAAGGTTTGTTTGTGGTTTTTGATGAAATTGAAATGAAAGCAAGTGTTGACCAATCCAAAGAGGTCATTCCAATGGGAATCCCAACTCAACTCGAAACCTTCCTCCAATGGTGTTTAGATGAACGATTGATTCATGGGAAGCTAGAAATGAGATGGAGGTGAGGATCCAAGTATAACCCGTGACCAGGCCTATGGGATATCAAAGCCTCACAACCACATCCACTCTCAACCCAGTCAAACCGAAACATCGTACACCGAGAGGAGGAAAGAAAATGAATTGAAATAAAAATTCCAAGAGGAGGTCTCCCTTGAATTAGCCAACTAAAAATCTAGCTACTCATGCTACAAGGAAAGACATCCAATATGAAAAGAGGCAAGGTATTGAAATGGAATTTAAAACTTCTATTGATGCTAAAAGGAAGTAGACTATAAAGAAGAATTCATTTCATAAACATAACAAAAGCTTAAAAGGAAAACCCAGCATAAAAATAAAAGTGCAAGAACATTTGAATTAAACTTGATCACACTAGAATTAAAAGAGATTTCAATGTAAGAAATAAAGATTATAAGAGAACTACAACTTACTGCAATGAAATGAGTGAAGAAAATGCAAAAAAATAAAATTTATCTCCCTAGCACTATTTATCATCTTCTTCCTTGGAGCTCTCTAAACTACTCCTAAGCTTAGGTAGCCATCCTCCAAAATCTTGTGGAATGCAGAATATATGGTGAAAAAGCCTTGCATTTTCGTCCATGGAGGGTCCCCCAGGTGTGTGAGATGACATCCAAGCATGGGGAAGGGGCTGGACACTTAAGCAAGGACAAGCCATCCTTTCAATCCACCATGCCCATCTCTTTCTCTCTCCTCCTCATCAATGCTATTGTCTCCAAAGTCTTCAACTATGGTATAAGAGCAATGTAAATGTGTAAGGTATGTCAGGAGACAAGTGGGAGAATAATTGGTGGGACCTCCAAGCAAGTGGAGCATGAGTTGCAGGCGTTCTGGGCACAACCTACTAGTAGAACGATGAAACCTTCCAGTAGGTTTTACTCCAGTAGCCAAAACCTACCGGTAGGTCTTCTGGAAGGTGCCAGCTCTGGACTATTTTTTTGTAGAATTGTCATAACCTTTGATCCAACCGTCCGATTGAGCTAAAACTTTGACACAATACAGATGACATCCAGATCTACAACTTTCATATTTTGTAGTTTTTCAGATTCATAGTGGATCATGGTAAAAAAAATGAGGAAAACCCAGGTACTGCTACCAAATGGTGCGGGTGCTGGTGCCTATGTTATCAAGCACCGATACCTCCTTGATTTCTTTCACTTTTAAGCCTTCAAATCCTCATGTAATGTGTCCATCTCTTCACCACATATCCACACATAGTTGTAAGGTTCCAAAATTCATCATTTATGCTATAATTACCTGCAACCACAAGATTTTGACATTATTCATAAACTCAACTAACTCTAGCTACTTATATGCAAAGTTAAGTTAAAATGCATGTAATGAGGCCATCAAATATGCAATATTATGCGCTCATCAGTGATGATGGTGGGTTGGGTGATTGTAGTGGTATAGTTGGTGGAGGTGAAAGTTAAGAGCAGTTGGAATGTTGATAGACATCCAAAATGAGAGAAAAGGTAAGAGAGATGGCGCGTCTTTTAGCTGTGTATGAAGAATGAAGTTGAGAAAGAAGAGAGGTTACTGAGTAGAGTTGTCGAATCCAAGGAAAATAGAGTCATGAGGTAGAGAGTAATCCTCCATTGGAGCAAAAACAATTCACCTGCTTCCTAAAACATGCAAACATTGTAACTTACAACACATTGATTCATGCTTTTCTCAGGAAAGGTGCAAACCAAGGGGCATTTAAGCTTGTGGATGATATGTTATTTTTGTTAGGAATTTACAGTAGTGATTTGGCTGATTTGAGTGAGAGTTGAAATCTTAATGTTGATCAATCAAGAACATTAACAACATCTGATCTAACACTCCTCCAATTATCTCAAGTACAAAGTTGATGAACACCATATTTAAGAGGCCCCTAACACAATCATCTTTACTGATTACCTTTATAAGTAGAACGAATAGGATGTTGTAACTTTTTTTTCTTTAGGATTTAATTGTATTGACAAAATTTAGTGATCTTCATTCTAACAAATCTTAGCTAAGTTTATGGTTATGATGCTTACAGAATTGATGACTAAAGTTAGAAGTGAAGAAGAGATTAAAACTTCATTTATGCATTTTGAGTTCTATCCTTGGTATCTGGGAGAGGGAGAGATTCAAAGTGAATATTTCCTTATGATTCTACACGTAAAATTTTTAGACACAACCTTGGGGGAAGGGTGAATAGGTTTATCAAAATTATCGCTTGGACAAACCAATTTAGAACCTAAACTATCACAATTACTAATTAACAAATTAATTATGTAATTATGAACGTGAACTCCTTTTATCAACTACCTGAAAAACTCGTCATGTGAATTGATGCAATGATATGTCAATTGATTAGATTACAATCAATTCACTACAACTACAATCCCACCACCAAGCCAATTGCTCAAAAAATCCTTATCGATGAATAAAAAGTTAAACAATCATTCAATTGAATACATAGTACGTGTGTGTGCTATTGTAAGTGTGTTTTCACGACACAAATAATTTGTTAACACAAAAACCCAACTTGGAAAAAACCCAGGAACTGCTCCCGGTTCACCTACCCTAGTCCACTAACTTAAAATCAATTTATTAGTACTCGAATCTTATACTTCAAATAATACCATTATTAGATGCTCATTTTCACTGCAAATCTCTCCTCTGGAATCCCGCCAAAGTTATGAGTAGCTTCACCTAAATGCATTCACCGTAACGGACCGTTTAGGCACTTCAAGCAATCTTCTCTCCTAAGGTCTTTAGAATGCACAACTTTTCAAAGTGAGTTTTGTTAAACTTCAAGCAAGATCTCATTCTTTAATGTTTGAGGTTGAATAGAAGAATCAAGATGGATGACCTTTGGAGATTTATGGATCTAGAGTTGTTCTTAGTTCTCTAAATGTTTAGGAGGATGAATTTTAAAGTATTAGAGGCTTACCCTAGTAGGAGAAGGCTTACCCTTTACACATTTCTAGGGGTTAGTGTAAACACAAATTCGTGAACTACCACTTGAGCTGTCAGAGAGTGAGGGCAGTTGTCATTGGAATAAAAAATGGTTCAAAATAGATTAGTGGAGCAGAGACCGCTCGAGCCATCTATAGACCGTTTATGATGCAAAAGCATAATGACATATTTATGTGGTCATTTCTATATAAAGTATTTTAAGTATATTTTCATTTTTAGGGCCTGATCATTGAAGAGTCATGGTCATTGAAGAGTCATGTGCATTATTTCATTAAATGCATTGCACCAAAGTCAAATATATTATTTAATGTTGAGTCTAGAGTCATAGGTTGTTGTGTTAGAGTCTGATACACTACCCTAGTTGTCTACCATTAATTGATAAGTATTTGTCTGTATATATCAATGAGAATATTGCAAGGAAGAGATTGTTTTGATTAAAATCATTTGCAAGTTTATCTCTTGCTCTGGAGTTGATTGACTTCCTCCTATAATAAAGTGTGCGGCTAGGTCGCGTTGAGTGGCATCCTCTACCCTTGGTCGAGCGGCATCGCAGGCCTATCCAAAAACATTGCAGGTCTCGACCTGCATCAAATTGGTATTAGAGCAAGTTTCATCCTTCATTTCCCCTTGTGAGTTTTGGTGAGTCCATACTAGTTGTCTTTTCATATTCTAGAAACTTGATCTTCTTATCTATTTTCTCTTCTCAAGTAATTGTTCTTTCTCATTCCTTTTGTTCTAGAAAACCTTTTTTCTTCCCCAATTTCTTTGATAAAATTGTTCGTCTCCCTTCTTCTCCTTCCCCTATCTATTCTTTTCTCTCCCAACTTTGAAGATGCCTCCAAGTCGTCAAAAGAACTCAGGGAGTGCTAATGTACAGAAAGAACTCAATGAGATGAGAAAATCTAATCAAGCCCTTCACCAAATGATGAATGAACTCCAAATCGGGTTCTAGCCTCAACAACTTATAGTCCAGGAAGTAGACGTTTTGAACCAACATACCGTGATGAAGACTTCTCTAATGATGCTCATTCAACTTCTTCTAGTTCTATCCCAATACTAGCCTTTGTTAACTAGTGGTCTATGAATTGTTTGGCTTGTGCATTAGAGAACTTGGATCATAGTATCCAAGTTCATGTTGCATATTTTGAAGGCAAACTCAATGCAGATGATTACTGTTATTGGATGGCATCACTAGAAACATTCTTTGAATGGAAGGAACTTTATGATGAAATGAAGGTACAATTGTTGCTACAAAGTTAAAGGGTCGCACTTTGATTTGATGGCAACAATATTGGCGCAGTAGGGACCGAAGAGGTATACCAAGAGTTAATACGTAGATTGAAATGAAGTTGAAGCTTGATGAGAGTTTCCACCCTTGGATTATGCTCAAACACTATATCAAAAGCTTCACCAACTCCACTAATGTACAAACCAATCTGTGGAGAAATATACGGAGCAGTTTTACCAGCTTATGAATAGTGTTAATTTGCGAGAAATGGATGACTAGCTTTTGGCTAGGTATGTTAGTGGTCTAAAGTACAACCTAAAAGGAGATCTTGTCATGCATTTGATTGATTTCCTTGAAAGAGTATATCAAATGTAATTGAAGGTAGAGAAAAAGATTCAATGGGGCTCATATCGAAAACCAAAAAGCTCAAAAGCATTGGGAGAAAAGGTTAAGAAGAACCTTACATCCAATTCTAAAAATCCAAACCCACAAATTGGCAGAGGTAATAAAGATCATGGAAAGGGTGTTTCATCTTCAACCAAATGCTTCAGATACAATGATGATGGGCATAGGTCTTATGAATGTCCTAAAAAGAAGGTTGAGTTGCATCTTGTTGAAGAGGAACAAGGTGAGGAAGAAAATGAACCAATTTATGATGATAGACTAGATGGTGATTTAGAAGAAGAATTTTGCAATCCCAACTTGGATGCCGAAAGTGTTGTGATCTGAAGTGTGATTAACCCTAAATAATGAGTGAATGAATTAGGTTTTAAAGTTCATTATGTGAGTAAAATAGGTTAAAATGATTAAGTTATAGAGTATTAGGGTTAATGCATAAATTGGACATTTTACAGGGTTTCGAGCGGGAATACCGAAATTCAGGAGGATTCAAGTGTACAAGTTGAATAAGGAATGAGAGGAAAGTGCAAATATCAAATAAATATCAAGTCAACAAAGAGGCTGCCAAAGCAAAAATCCAGAGGAATGCCACCATCTGGACGGTGGTGGTGGCATTTGGATTGTCCTTAAATCGCCTAAATCACTCTCCTCTCCCATTGGTCCAATTAAGTAACACATTCACCTAATTGGCCAGCCAGGGTGTCTGCTGCCTTAAGACCCTCTATTGGTATCTATAAATAGCCTACTTCAGCCATTTTTTAGGGGAGATCCAGAGAAGTTTAGTTTAGTGCTAGAGGGAAGGAAAAAGAGAAAGAAAGGAAGAGCGAAGCCCTACCAGAATCACTTCCCAGCCAAAATTTTCTCTACTTCTAAACTTTTGTTTATATTTCTACTTGGAGGGTTGAACCTCTTCCACTTTTGTGCCCTAGCTTGTAATAAGAGTGGCAGTGTTTCAACTATTCCTCGGTGAAGGACATGTTGTATTTTGTTTTCAATTGTATTGGGATTATCTCACTCATTTTGCTTGTCTAGAGCAAAGAGGCGTGAGTAGTCCATTTATACTATTTGGTGATGAGATAATACATGTGTAATATTGTTTATGGTATGGAAATTATGATGTTTTACTTATGCGTTAATGTTTATACCTCCCTTAATTGATGGATGATTACATTTATAATATGCTCGTGGTTATGAACACTGAGTAGAGCTTAATGCTATATACCATACTATCTATGATTATTATGCACTTCATGCATGATACAGTGATGTACGTAGTTGGGCTTCATGTAATAGTTGGGTGATTGGTTATAGACGGGTCAAATCTCGCTATAGTCAATGCTTTTGATTCAATACATAATTCAGAACTCCGTCTTCATTGAATCATCAACCTGCTGATTGAATAACTAAAGTAGACCTTTTGAATGGTTCACCTTCTAGTTTACTAGGGTTATTTTATTGTTGCATGGTACAAAGACCTTTCAGCTATCCTAATTAGTTGATGTGTTGTGGTTTAATATACATCAAACCTAACGATTAACTTTCCAGTAAAATTGGAGTTAATTGTTGTAAGGTGATATTTTCATAAACAAACAATATAATGCATGTTGGATCCCCAAACTAAAGTGTACCTTTTACTATTGTCCTTCAAAGTTTTAGTTAAGTGTTTATTTAATAGTTCTAAGTTCACACTAGAAGCTATTCCATTGCATATTACATTCACGACAATTTTACCGTTTATGTTTTGAATCATGACAGTTAGCTCCCTGTGAGTTCGATCTCGGACTTAACAGAGAAATATTATAATTTGACCATTTATATTTGGGTGTATGACATCAATCAGGTCAGATCAAGCTTTTTGGCCCCATTGCCGAGAGTTACGGTGATTTCAAAACAAACAAACAAGCTGTCTAGTTTGTATTATATGTGTATACACTATTTGTCATATCTTCGTTGTTTATGTTTGTTAAGTCCTCAGTAGGACTTGTAAATCAATCTAGTCCTTCATCTTCATCATCTTCATCATCACAAGCATCATAAGACTCTTTCGAGATAAACATGGCTAATAATAATCAAAGGGAATAAGAGGTAGTTCAGAATGTCCGACCTTTAAGTGAATACTTGCACCCCACACGCACTAGTGTCTTGTAATGTTTTGTTTCTCCCACTAATACTACAAATTTTAACATTAAGGCAGGTTCAATACAAATTTTACCACAGTTTCATGGTCTGGAGTCAGAAAACCCGTATTTGCATATAAAAGAATTTGAGGAAGTATGTGGTGCTTTGCAAGATAATTCTGATATGGCCCGGTTGAAACTTTTTCCTTTCTCTTTGAAGGATAATGCTAAATAGTGGTTAAATTATTTAAAAGTTCAATCTATTCCAAGTTGGCAAGTTTTGCAAACCAATTTTTTTAAAAAGTTTTTGCTTGTGCACCGCACTAATGAATTGAGACGTCAAATCATGAATTTTTTTGTAAAAGAAGGAGAATTTTTTTTATCAATTTTGGGAGACATTTAAGGATCTTCTCTAAGCTTGACCACTTCATGTGTTTGAAAGTTGGAAGTTAGTCATTTTCTTCAATGATGGCCCCCTATCTGCACTGCATCAATTTGTTGAAATGATGGCTCAGGGGGAATTCATGGGTAAAAGCCCCGATGAGGCATTCGAGTTTTTTGACACCTTTTATGAGAGTTCCCAAATGTGGGACTTGGCCTCACCAAATATTATTGAAACCAAGCCATATTCATTCTAATGAGGGAAATATGTGTTAAAAGAAGATGATGACCAAATGGTCAAAATGACTACCATGTCTTGGAAGCTTGAAGCCCTAAAAATGAAAAAAACCAAGGAAGTTTCTATTGTGTCTCCCATTGAGCAGTCATGTGAAATCTGTGCATTATCAGGACATCCCACAGGGGAATGTCCCACCATTGCAGCATTCAAAGAGGTCTTGATGGAACAAACCAATGCCATTTAAAATTTTAACAAGCCTTATTCCAACCCAGGGTGGCTGAATCACCCAAATTTCAGTTGGAAAAACAGACAACCAATGAGTCAGCCACCAAGTCCACCTTCACCACAACCACAGACTCAACAACCTTTTCAACCTCCACATAAGAGAAGTTTAGAGGACACCATGAATCAGTTCATTCAGAGCCAAATGAGTTTTAATACTCAAACTACTCATGCATTTAATGATTTCAAAGCTCAAACTTCTTAGAATATTGAGGATATCAAGAGTCATTTAGCCAAGCTGACCCAGTCTTTGAGCACAATAGAGAAGGGGAAATTTCCATCTCAACCTAAACCTCAACAAGGTCAAAATCAGGCTAATGTTGTGTCTTTTGAACCTTCTTTGAGTCAAGTCCAAGCAATTACCACATTTAGAAGTGGTAAGGTGATTGACAAGACCATTAAGGCCAAAACTCTTGATCCAATAGCTGAATCAATTAATGTAAATAAACCAATTGAGCCTGAAACTATGATTAAAAAGGAACCATAATTTCCAAATGAAAAAGAAAATTCAAGTCCTGTTCCATTGCCTAAAGAGTCCAGAAGCCTCAATCATTGAATAATCATACTGAAATCTCTGAGTTGTTTAAGCAAGTAAAGATTAACATCTCCCTGTTGGATGCAATCAAACAAGTCCTATCCCATATCAAATTTCTAAAAGACCTTTGCACAGTGAAAAGAAGGATCAAAGTACAGAAAAATTATTTTTGACTGAACAAGCTAGTGCTATTATTCAACACAAAGCCTCTCTCAAGTACAAAGATCCAGGGAGTCCTATAGTTTTATACATAATTGGGAACTTCCGCATTGAGCAAGCCCTGTTGATCTTGGAGCCAGTGTTAATTTTCTCCCATATTATGTCTATGAGCAGATAAGGTTGGGCGAGTTAAAACCCACCAATGTTACATTGCAATTGGCAGACTGTTCGATAAAAATTTCATGTGAAGTTGTGGAAGATGTATTTGTTCAAGTTGATAAGTTTTATTTTCCAGTGGATTTCATTGTATTAGATATTCCACTAGTTTTGCTTGTCTCTACACAAATTTATGTCATTTTAGGTCCACCATTCCTAGCTACATTAAATATATTGATTAATTGTAGGATTGAAATCATGAAACTTTCATTCTGGAATATAACCTTGGATTTGAATGTGTTTGACATTGCAAAACAACCCACAGAGGATGAAGAATTACATGAAGTAAATTGTGCTGAGTTGTTAACTCAAAAACTGTTTGAAAATGCTTGTACAAAGAAGGAGTCACATCCATTAGAGTTTGTACAAAATGATGAGTCTATAGATATGCCAATCATTGAAACATGGAGTCCTACATTTGAAGAATTATCGCCTTCTGAACCTGAGTCTGCAAAGCCAGTGTTGGAATTATCAAACCAGAGTCCTCTCGTGACAGACTTGAAATTTGTCTTCTTGGGGGGGGGGTGAAACTCATCCAGTGATAATATCTTTAAAGTTGTCAAAACTCCAAGAAAAAAAATTAATAGAGGTCATAAAAAATCATCGAAGTGCTATCGGTTGGACGATAACAAATATAAAGGGTATAAGTCCTCTTCTTTGTATTCATTGTATATACTTAGACGAAGATACCAAACCATCCCAATAGCCGCAAAGAAGGTTGAACCCACATTTGAAAGAAATAATCCAGGTTAAAGTACTTAAACTATTAGATACTGATTGATATCATATATCCTATATCTAATAACTAATGGGTCAACCCAACATAGGTAGTGCCTAAAAAGTTTGGTGTCATGGTCATGAAAAACCAAGAATATGAATTAGCCCCTATGCGAACAATCACGGGTTGACGCATGTGTATTGACTATCGGAAATTGAATTCCCTCACCAGAAAAGATCATTTGCCCTACCTTCCCTAGATCAATTCTTAGAAATAATAGCTGGTCATGTATATTATTATTTCTTAGATGGATATTTCGGCTATAACTAGATTGAAATAGCAATTGATGATCAAGAAAAAACTACTTTTACATGCCCATTAGACACTTTTGCCTATCGAAGAATGTCTTTTGGATTGTATAACGCTCCAACCACTTTTCTGCGTTGTATGTTAAGCATTTTTAGTGATATAGTGGGGCGGTTTCTAAAAGTCTTCATGGATGATTTTTCGCTATATGCTGATTCATTTGAATTATGTTTAGAGAATCTTGAAAAATTCTTTACTTGAAGTGAGGGAACAAATCTTGTTTTAAATTGGAAAAAGTGTCATTTTATGGTCACATAAGGGATTGTTTTAGGACATGTAGTTTTTGCAGAGAGAATTTGTAATGCACCAAATACCACCCTAGACGACATTACATTCTAAAACCATTTACATCATGAGAGCATTAAGATAATCCATCAATAAATAGGACTTCATGAAATCATCCATATAATTTACAACATTATCCTAAAAAAATAGACCCATCTTGACATTTACATTCCAAAAATCAACTAATGTAACGCAATGGAAATAACAAAAGAAAACTAGACTTCACAAGGTTAAAAATGAATATCCTAGTCTAGAACAAAAGAAAGTGTCACTCTAGGCGTCCACCTTGGGATCCATGCTCTTGTCTATCGGAGTCTCTCGGTGTGTGGGCTCCTAGACTCCCAGCTCTTCCTCGAGAGGATAATCTGAAAAGGTTGTTAATTAGGGGTGAGCACAAAGCTCTATAGGAAAATTCTTTCAAACCCGAACAAGGTTTAAAAAAACATATAAAAGCGGTCGGTCTCATTTTACAAATATCATATATAACTTTGAAATAAAAATAGGGACATTGTAAACAGATCTCAAGTTTATGAACAACAATGAAGTTAAAAGGAGAGGTGAAATCAATTACCAACAATGAGTCTTACAATTTTTTCAAAAGTAAACTAATCACCCACACATGATATAATATTGTCCTCTTTGGCATGAGCATCCTTACAAGGAACCTCTCACCTTCAAGGTATTGTTTCTCAAGCATCCTTACAAGGAACCTCCAAAGAAGGCCACACATTGTCCTCTTTTGGCATGACCATCCTTAACAGGAACCTCTTACCCTCAAGGTCTTATTTCTTTGGCATGAGCATCCTTACAAAGAACCTCTCACCCTCAATGTTTTGTTTCTCAAGCATCCTTACAAGGAACCTCCTGAGAGGAAATGAGCATTCTTACGAGGAACCTCTCACTCATGTTCATCCAAACAACCATACAATAAATACAATACCAACTATTTTCTCAAACACCCAAAAATTCCATAAATCACCAATTTACAAGCAAATTCCAAGTAAAATCCTCAATTCTCACAAGTGATATTCCTAATGGACCAAATTTAAGAAAAAGTACAAGCGATCATCCATAATTTCATTTCAACGCTCAACACCAAACATTAGAGTTTTCAGAACCAATATTAAGTGAAAATAGAGAGAGAAATCCATTTTTTCTCAAAAACTAGGGTTTTAAAGCAAGATCAAGAGATTTCATAGGTACTCCACTCTAACTTTGTGTAGAACATGAGAATATTTGCAAAAGGACCAAGAAAAAAAGAACCCATAGCAAATACATATCATTAGGAGTCACAACATACATATATATTAACCCTAACATCAATGAACAAGCATGGAAGGAAACCCCTACCTTGAATCAAAGATTTCAAAGTTCAAATCAAAAGCCCAAGCCCTAGAGACCTCATTTCTCCTCTTTCTTTTGTTCCTTTATCTTCTCCTAGGGTTCTAAAATGTTTAGGGTGAGAGTGGAATGTAAGAATGGGGTAAAATGTAGTGAAAATAGGTGTTTTAAATGACCAAATCTCGACTTTTTCTGTGCAAAATTTGAGTTTCTTTCGGGCATACTAATAGGGTTCCCTTCCGGTAGGGTTTAGCTACTAGTGTCAGACGTACCGGTGGGCTGTTTTGGTAGGGTTCCCTTCTGGTAGGCTGTTCCGTTAGGGTTTGACTGATGAATATTTGCTGCGACTTCCAGTGTAGTTTTGATCTATTTAGAGGTCGAATTGGAAAAATTTCGTGAAATACACTTTTTTAGCCATAGATGTCTACTATCTACTATCCAAATTTCACATCAATTGATGATCATAATAAACAGTTATGACCTAAATATTAGACAGTGTCCAAACTCCTTTTTACCCGAATTCACCCTAAAGTGTGTTTTAATTCTGGAATACTTTTTAACTTTTGATATACCCTATATTAGCTCTCCTAATATTTTTCGACCTTCCGGATTCAATGGAGGAATTATTTTGACCTACAAACATTGAGAAACTTATCTAATCACCCTTTTCAAGTTTAAGCGCCTTCGAAACTTAAACTTCCCAATCAAATTGCCTCCCTAGTAGTTATTCCTACGGTTACAATCTATATGGTTTATTTTTACGTCACTACATATATGAGAATTACTAAATAAGTACATTACTATATTAATATAAACATGTGGGGGTTTGCAATCCACCCCCTTAAAGAAAGTTTCGTTCTCGAAACTTACCTCAAGTAGCGAGCAAGCACAGGTACCTCTCTCGCATTTCTAGCTCCGGTTCCCAAGTCGCTTCCTCCACTTTATGGTGTTGCCACAAAACCTTCACTAGTCGGATGACTTTGTTGTGGAGCATCTTCTCTTTGGTATCAAGAATCTTCATCGGTCATTCTTCATACGTTGCTCCATCTTAAACTTTGATATCTTCCAAATCTATAACATGCATGGTCTCGGACTGGCAGTTCCTCAACATCGACATATGAAACACGTCGTGCACCCCTGACAACTGAGCTGGTAACTGAAGTTGATACGCTGATTTGCCCACTGCTTTGATCACTTCAAATGGACCGATGTACCTTGGAGCCAATTTTTCTTTCTTGCCGAATCTCAAAACTCCCTTCTTAGGCGACACTTTGAGAAATACATAGTCCCCCTCTTTGAATTCTTATGGTCTTCGTCTTCTATCCGCATAACTTTTCTATCTACTTTGTGCCATGCGTAGTCTCTCCCGGATGAGTTGAATCTTCTCTGTAGTTTCTCGAACAATTTTTGGCCTAAACACGCTACTCTCGCCCGCTTCTAACCAACACGTTGGTGATCGACATGACCTTCCATACAATGCCTCATACGGTGCCATCCAAATACTTGCCTGATAGCTATTGTTGCACACAAATTCCACCAACGACAAATGGTCACTCCAACTTTCCTGGAAATCTAGCACGTAAGCTTGTAACATGTCTTCCAAAATTTGGATCACCCTCTCGGATTGGCCATCTGTCTGGGGATGAAAGGCGGTGCTATAGTGTAGTTCGGTCCCCATAGCTCTTTGAAGACTTTGCCAAAATAGCACCACAAAATGGGAATCACGATCCAATACAACAGAGAGTGAAACTCCATGCAATCTCAAAATCTCGCGAATATACAGCTTGCTCAAGGTCTGTAGAGTGTCTGTGGTCTTCATACTCAAGAAATGTGAAAACTTGGTGAGTCTATCAACTACGACCCATACGACATTATGGCTTCGTGAAGTCTGTGGAAAATCAGACACGAAGTCCATGGTGATGTGATTCCACTTCCATTATGGAATAGGCAATGATTGTAGTAATCCTCCGGATTTTTTATGCTTAATCTTCACCTGCTGACAGACCGCACACCTTCAAATGTACTTCGCCACCTCTCGCTTCGTTCACCTCCACCAATATTGATGCTTCATGTCTCTATACATTTTTGTGCTTCCGGGGTGGATAGCAAATTTAGAGCGATGACACTCTTCAAGTATCTCCTCCTTTAAAGATGAATCATCGGGTACACATACTTTTTCCCCATACCTCAATTCTCCATTCCTCAAGGACCAACCTTCTATCGTTTCCCCATTCTCCAATTTAGCTCGAATCGACTCTAAGTCGGGATCCAAGCGCTGCAACTCCACAACCCTACACTGAAGGGTAGGTTGGGCTACAAGATTGAATAGGCATGGCCGAGATCTATCTTCTCCAACCCATAGGTCATAGTCTCCAAGGGCATCCCTCATCTTTTATTTACTTGTAAGAGTATTGAGTTCACCCCGAGACTTTTTGCTAAGTGCATCGGCTACTACATTAGCCTTTTCTGGATGGTAGTTGAGTGTGAAATCATAATCTTCTAGATACTCAATTCACCTTCTCTGTCGAAGATTCAAGTCCTTATGTGTGAACACTTACTTGAGGCTTTTATGATCAGAAAACACTTAAAATTTCTCTCCGTACAAATAACACCCCCATAACTTAAGAGCAAAAATCACCATGGAAAGCTCCAAGTCATGAGTGGGATAATTATGCTCATGAGCCTTTAATTGTCTCGAGCCATAAGCAACTACCTTGCCTCCCTACATTAGCACACATCCCAAACCTCTTAACGAAGCATCGATGTACATATCGTATCCCTCTCCACTGCTCAAAATAATGAGGATAGGAGCTGTTATCAGTCTTTCCTTCAAGGTGCGAAAAGCTTGTTCGTACTCTTGAGTCCACAAGAATTTTTCTCCCTTCTTCATAAGACGTGTCATCGGCATTGCTAGCTTAGAGAATCCCTCCATGAACCTCCAGTAGTAGCCTGCTAATCCCAGAAAACTATGCACTTCAGTTCCATTCTTCGGTGGTTCCTACTTCATTATAGTTTCAACCTTTGCGGGGTCAACAACTACACCCTGTTCTGACATAACATGGCCAAGGAATTTCAGCTCTTTCATCCAAAACTCGTATTTGCTCATCTTAGCATATAACTTATGCTCTCTCAATGTCTGAAGCACAATCGTGAG
Source organism: Ilex asprella (assembly GCA_023539305.1). Classification (NCBI taxonomy): domain Eukaryota; kingdom Viridiplantae; phylum Streptophyta; class Magnoliopsida; order Aquifoliales; family Aquifoliaceae; genus Ilex; species Ilex asprella. The sequence continues at coordinate 1,532,698 of CM042201.1, read as the reverse complement.
ATGGCGTTCATGTTCCTCGTGTGTTTGTGAATATATTAGTATGTCATCAATGAACATAATGACAAATTGATCTAGAAACGGCCGGAATAGCCTGTGCATCAAATCCATGAAGGCTGCTGGTGCATTAGTCAATCCGAACGACATCACTGTATACTCGAAATGACCATATTGGGTACGAAAAGCTGTCTTAAGAATATCCTCCTCCTTGATCCGCAATTGATGGTACCCTGTGCGAAGATCAATCTTGGAGTAGTACTTAGAACCCCTCAGCTGATCAAATAAGTCATCTATTCGTGGAAATGGGTATTTATTCTTCACTGTCATCCGATTCAACCTTCGGTAGTCCGTGCATAACTGAAGTGTTTCATCATACTTTTTCACAAAGAGAACCGAGGCTCCCTAAGGTGAAGTACTCAAACGGATAATCCCAATGGTCAACAGATGGTCCAACTGCCTCCTTAGCTCATTTAACTCCAAAGGTGCCATCTGATAAGGAGTAATGGATATGGGTTCTATTCCAGGATAGAGGTCAATCTTGTAACGGTCTCTACTGTGCTGGCCTCGGTGGTGGTGACTTGTCCGCTTGTACCTGTCCTGCTGTGTGGATAGTCTTCTGAGGTGAAAAAATTGGACAATGCATCCGAATGTGTCCCACACCTCCACATGCAAAGCAGGATCGTGGGTTAGTGCCTGTTCCCTTTAATACATATCCAGCCCCTCGGGCTATCTGAGGTCTAGGTCCTACTGCCTGGTCTGTGCAACGATAAGGTGTTGCTATCGAAACTCCACTGCTGCCAGCACTAGTCTGGATCGGACCTCCCTTTGCAAAGCTCTGTCGTCACTGGGTGTCCTCGGTGTCCCTCTCCATTATTGTGGCTCTATCTACAAGATCCCCACACTCTTGGATCTTGAGAGCCACCAGCTTCTTTCGGATGATAGGCTTCATGCCCTGCTCAAAGAGCTTGGCCCTGCTGGCCTCAGTAGATATAAACTCTGTAGCATAACAGGATAGCTCATCAAACCTCCTCTCATACTTGGCCATCGTCATGCTATCCTGTTGTAGAACAAGAAAATCGGCCTTCATCTTGTCCCTGACTGTTTCAGGAAAATACTTGTCTTGGAAAATTTGGTCAAACTCCTCCCAAGTGAGTGCATCCGTGGTCCTTCCTCTTTTCACTGAGTTCCACCAATGGTCGGCCTCCCCCTCTAATAAATAAATAGCCATGCCGACCCTAAGATCCTCGGCTATCCCATGCCATCACATATCTTCTTCACTCGGCGGATCCATCTATCCACATCCAAGGGGTTAGAGCTCCCTTGGAAGGTAGGCGGGTGCTGCCTAATTTTTTTTGAAGAACTACCATCCTTTGGTTGCTGTCCCTGTTGCCCGGCACTTGACCTAAAGGATGAGCTCCTCTATTATGGTTGTTCCCATTCTCATGTTGTACCAGAGTGGTGAGCTCCCTCAAACACTAATAAATGTCATTCATAGCATCGAGAGGTAGTGGTGGTGGTGAGTTTGCTTGACCTCCATGACCACGCCACATCCACGTCCTCTTCTGCTGTCCATCCTGCACATCAATTTACACTTTAGTTTCATTGATGTACAAGACATCCTAATCATCACTTTATTTGAAGGCATAAGACTCAGGAAAAATTTAAATTAAAAATTTCATTCAACCTAGTCCTACGTCTCTAATGGTATTCCATAACCTACAACTCTCATGTAAGACCTAAAGCCTAGGCTCTGATACCAAGATTTGTAGCAGCCCAAATACCACCCTAGACGACATTACATTCTAAAATTATTTACATCATGAGAGCACTAAGATAATCCATCAATAAATAGGACTTCATGAAATTATCCATAGAATTTACGACATTATCTCAAAAGAATAGATCCATCTTGGCCTTTACATTCCAAAAATCAACTAATGTGATGTAACACCCTGCATTTTCTTTTATATATGTATATAGTTATATGGTAGATAATTATTGTGAAAATGAGGATACGTATAATGATGTAAGAAAGAATCACATAAGTTAAAACATTAGAAATGAATAATTGGGAGACAAATGAATTTGGTAAGTTTAAGTTTCAACGGCGTTTGAGATTGAAAATAGTTATTAGATAAGTTTTTAAATATTTTTAGGTCAAAATAATGTTTCCATTGAATCTGGAAGGTCAAAAAACCTTGGGAGAGGTAATATGAGGTGCATTGGAAGCTTGGAAGTACTCCAGAATAAAAACACAAATTACGTAACTTTTGGGTATAAAATATTTTGGACACCTCTAGGTATTTTAGCCATAAATTTTTATCCCTAAGTCCTATTGCTCTGAAATTTTTATAGTAGATAGTAGACATCCAGGGCTACAAAAGTGTATTTCATGAAAATTTTCTAATTCGACCTCTAAATGGGTCAAAACTGCCCTGGAAGTCGGACAAAAAATCTACCCGCTGAAGCGTACCGGTACTCAGCACTCCAGTAGCCTCAGCGTACCGGTACGCAT
>CM042201.1:1513084-1523357 GCA_023539305.1 Ilex asprella | reverse complement strand
AAGTGTGGTGTTGACTATATCATGCACACACACCCACTCAATTGCGATGTTTCCTTGCAAATGCAATGCAATGTCTCGTTGCACCCACAATATGATGTTCAATATGTTATGTATGTCATATGAACTATTTCAAACCCAATTCAACTAATCCATGACAAATTATGTCAAAAGCATATAATTCTCATGACTCACAATGTTAATAAACCAATATGTATTTATCAAAATTTTATCCAAAACTCAAGTCCAAGCATGTCATCTCATATTAAGCAACAATACACTTACAAATCAAGGCATAATGTAAACACATAACATGCCCACAATTCACAAAATTTAAGAAATTACATTGGACAATTTCTACCTACCCATTTCAAGATAGGATATATTCCATCTAATTTCAATACCCATTTCACGAAAATCACTTTTATAGGCAAGTCATATGTATCGATATTAACCGACTCATTTCAATATAATATTTAAAGTTGTGAATAGACCTAAGTAAGAGAAACCCCTACCTCTTGAAGCGCGAACAGTGCCATTGGAAAGCTCCAAGAAATCAACCCAAGCTCAAATCCAACTTCTCCAAATTTTTGGTTTTACCACCTTCGGTGAAAGCCTTTGTTTTGGTACGTAGGCATAGCCCTTGACGAGGAGAACGACTTTCCCTTTTGGCCCGAACGAATCCGAGCATCGTAGCTCCGTAGATCGTAAAGGGAAGGTGGAGTTTTTCTCTCTTTTCCTTCTCTTCTCTCTCCCTCTTTCTATCGGCTGAGAAAGGCTGAACAGATGAGAAAAAAATTAGATTTTTCCCCTATTTATATTTTTAGAATACTCGGCCCATAATTGGCTACACATCTCTTTAATTCTGGGTTTGTTTTCATCCCGAAACGACTAAATTTCACACTAGTTTAAGTTTAAAATATCTTTATTTTAAATTGGCTCGATTATGTCCCAAAATTCATAATTTCATTAAAATTTTCGTATTTGGGTCTCCCGGGGTTTGATCGTCTCGTAAAACGTAAAAAACTCAACTATCTCGGAATTCGATAAAAATTGACATGGTAACTAGATTTCGCGAGGTGAATCCAACGGTGAGGTCTGTTTCTTCATCTGAGCTCTAGAAAAATTCAGGCTTACAACCCAAATCATAATAATAATTTATCGTTTTGCCCTTTATTCATAAAAGTTCAAATTTACCCGGGTTTTTACACTATTTATCTACACTCTCATGACAATATTTAATTACATGACCCATCCGAGGTCTAACATACGTCAATTCATAGTTTATACAAGTTCTATTACAAACTTTTGCATAAGATTACGAGCCAAAACTGAGTATTCATAATTATTGTACAAAAAACCCAAGGTAAAGCCACACAACGACCTCTCTTCATCCTTGGGGCCCTGAGTGAGTGTCATCCACCTGTGTGTATCTCGCACATGAAATAGTTTTACGTATAGAGTGAGCCACGCTCAATAGAGTGTCTCTTACAAAGGCTACTCCCCACCCTAGATGCATTTGAAATGTCCACATACAACAATTTACAAACAACATTCTTTTCAGTCAAGAAAATGCAATCCCATGTTAGGAATTTTATAATGTCATACTATTAAATGAGATGAGACTTATTCATGCATTTGAGTCCTCACCGACTCCCACAACTCAATGCTATGCACTTGTATAATGAATCTGTCAACTGAAGAAAATACATCCAATGATTGTTTGAAATAAAGTTGTGTTTTTATAAAACCAAATCATTGATGGATGTTACCCATTGAATGAGTATTTTATAAAATAAAATGTTGTGTCTTTGTCGGGCAACGGATTTTGGAATCACACTGCTGGCTCTGTACGGCTATCTACACTTTTTGGACTTGCACCGTTGGAGTGTATGAACCAAGTAACCAGGCTTTGCACCCAATGGAGAATCTAGCCCTGCTTGCTATACCCGATACAAATTTTTCATGCAACCATGCGACTCAGTCGAATTTTCAACCCAACTTTCCTGAGCCCACCATCAATCACCAAGTGTGGTGTTGATCACACCATGCACATACACCCACTTAATGCGATGTCTTCGTGCAAAATACAATGTAATGAATCATTGCACAACAATGTCAAATCTCATATGTAATGGATGTCATATGGATCAATTAAACCACATACTTCAACATATGCCATGGTAATTTATATCTAATGCATTTACTTACCACAATTTATCATGATGCTAATTTGTTAACAACTTATATCAACCCATTCCTTCAATCACCATTTTCTCAAGCATGTCATACATAAATTATGCCACAACAAACTTAATTCTCACATAGGCACATAGCAAAACACCTTCAAGGCACCAATCATGTTATCACATAATTCACTCACATTCATCATATAGCTAAAGAAGTCATATTAGGTGATTTCTACACAATCATTTCAAAATAGAAATTATTCTACCCATTTCTTAATGTCCATCTATCATAATCTTCTAAGAAATCATAAAGTAGCAACTTCTAAATGCTAATTCAACCTAGACTTTACTATACCCAATTTCCATATCATGAAATTTGTCAAACAAGTAAATTCTACAACCCATTTCTTACAAGATTTGTTTAGCACATCTCGGTACCCATTTCACACACTTAATATATACTTTATTTCACATAACTAAAAAAAATTAGAATAATTGATTTTCACATACCCAAATTATCAAAACTTCCAATAAATCACAAACTAGCAATTTCTAATTACCAATTCACACTAGAATTGTGCCTACTCATTTCCATTAAACCAACTATACAAGGTAAGTGTTAAAATACACAAAAAAATCCAACCCATGCCTATGGATATCATAGAATGGAAATAAACCAAAGTAGGAGGAAACCATACCTCTTGAAGCGTAAAACACCCGTAGAAAGCTTCAAGAACACAATTCAAGCCCAAACATTTGATTTCTCCAAAATTATGTCTTTGGATCTTTGGTGAAATCAGCTCTTTTGAGCACGTAGGTGTAGCCCTCGTCGAGGAGAACGACTTTGATTCTTGGCCCGAAGAATTTCGACCGACGGAACTCTGTAGATCGTAGAAGAAAGCCTTGAAATCTAACTTTTTTTCCTCTCCTCCCCTCTCCAACGTTACAGCCAGAAAACCCACTGGTTGCAGCAAAATAGAATGCAAAAAAGCAGATATTTTAGTCCCTATTTATAATTTTAATGTTTGGCCCACGTCGCGCCACATGCCCCCTTTTTTCGGGTCCGTTTTTACGTTGAAATAATTAAATTTCGCTCCAGTTCAAGCTCAAATATTTTTATATGAACTCTATTTAAATTATTTTCTAACTTTCAAAAGTTTAATAAAATTCATTTTTCGGGGTCACCGAACATCTGTTGCCTCGAAAAAAGTAAAAAAATCGACTATCTCGGAATTCGGCGAAATTTGACAAAAAAATTAGATTTCGCCAGACGAATCCAACAATGAAGTCCGTTTCTTCATCTGAGCTCTGGAAAAATAAGGGTTCTCAACCCGATCCGTAGTGGCAATTTACCGTTTTGCCATTTTTCAGAAAAAATTTAAATTTTCCCGAATTTTACATGATGTATATTGAACCATAATACAACAAATGGTTAAGTTAGCTGGAAGGTATATGCAGCAATCAAGTAATCCAAGCAAACCAAAAGCCAAGTCATTCAAGAGGAATACTTTGAATGACATAATCGACAGTTTTGTACCATGCATCAACTAAACAACCCTAATGAATCAGAAGGCGAGCCATTCAGTTAGAACAATGTAGCTATTGAATCAGCAGGTTGATAATTCATCGATGACAAGATTCCGATTTATGCATTGAATCAAAAGCATTGGTTATACCAAGACTTAACCCGTCTATAACCAATCAATCGACTTTTACATAACACCCAACCACGTACATCACTGTATCATGCATGACGTACATAACTAGCAGATAGTATGGTATAGAATATTAAGTACCGTTCGGTGATCACAACCATGAGCATATTATAAATATAACCATCCATCAATAAAGAGAGGTATATATGTAACAATAAAGCATAGTTAAAACATTGGCATTTTCATAACTTAGACAATAATATACATATGTTCACTCTTCACTAAAGGGTAAAAGTAAACTACCCACACCCCATTGCAATTAATAAGCAAGAAGTGCAAGTCAATTTAATTACAATACTAAATTAAACACAGACACTCCTCTCTCGAAGAATAGTTGAAATTCAAGCACCCTTAATACCGATTAAGCACAAAGGTGGCAGAAGTTCAACCTTCCAAGTAGAAAGGTATAATAGAAATGTAGAAATAACAAAAATTCTAGCTGGAGAGTAGGTTGGACAGGATCTTGCTCTTGAATCTCCCTCAATCTCCTTGGATTTCTCTCTTGATTTTTGGCTTTTAGCTCTCTTCCTTAGCCCTCTCGAAACTGATGATGGCCAGACCTATTCATAGGATAAGGAATCTACTGGAATGTAGAAGAAAAATGGAACCACCTTTGGCTACCATCCGGACACCATCACCACTGTCCGAACGGTGAGGATGCACTGGAATTTAGTGGTAAAGTTCCACACTATTCTGACAGGTTGTTGTTGAAATTATACTGACATCCCACGCTGGTTTAGACTTTGACAGATTGCTCCCCACAATTTCTGCACAAAACCCTAAAGTTAACAACATTCCATGTATTAACCCTAACTTACGCACTAACCCTAATTTCATACAATTCAACTATTTTAACCTACATAATTAACCTATTAATCTACTTTAATTTATACACTAATTAGGGTTAATCAAGGATCTATAAAAAGACAAACAGTTTTTACAATGAACTTTCCCCATAGTGTGATCTTCAATGTTTCTTGTTGATGAAATTTGGTGTTTGTTGCATGAATGCGAATTTTTACATTGGTTGTGTGAGCATGAGCCATCGTTGGTTTGGTTGGAACCCCTATGTGATGACCTTCTAGGCATTTTAGTTTAGGGTTTACATGGTGAGGTTTTACAACATAGTGGGATAAATCATTGATAGGGTAGAAGCATGTAATAGAGGTAGATAATGAATGAAGGAAGAGTTGTATCATTTTGTAAGACACTCAAGTATCTCCCCCAACACATCAATGTTTAGTCACTTTTGTAAAACCCAGAAAAAATGGTCATTTTGTCACAATAATGCGTATTTAAAATACTCATGTCCTAGACCTCGGATGAGGAAACGGAGTTCACCGTTGGACTCGTATCGCGAAATCTGGTCACCCTATCGAATTTCGTTGAATTGTGAGATAGTTGGATGTTTGTGCGCGTCGTTCGAAACAACTAGGTGGCGGATGACACCACAAAGATCTCCAAATATAATTATCCTAAAATTTAAGTATAATTGGATTAAAGTATCAATAAAATTAATTTAATCTAAACACGGAATGTAATAAATCGTTTTGGGGTGAAATCGGACACGATCTGGGCCAAGTCTCGAAAAATATAAATAGGGCCTTAAATGGGATATTTCAGCAGAAATATTCCATTGTTCAGCCCATTTCAGCTGCCCAAGAGATTGAAGAGAGTTCTTCAAGCTTCTCTTTCAATTTCTCGGACTTCTGTCGCTTGGATTCCGTCAAGCCAAGAGAGGAAATCGATCTCCTCAATGAGGGCTACGTCTATGTACCAAAAATAAGAGATTTCACTGAAGATCCAAAGGAGGAAAATTGGGAAATCAAGGTTTTTGGAGTGGTTTTGGAGTTGTAGAAGTCTTCTACACTTCTACTAAGGTAGGGTTCTTCCTACCTTGGATCATTCTTTCTTTAGATGTTGGTAGACTAAGGGTCAAATTTATATAGCCTATGTATTGACTTGTATATATGTCTATGGTTATGGAAGTGGAAAAGTGAGCATGGAAATGATTTAGACCAGCTTCTAGCTTAATTTTTATATATGGAAGTTACATGTGATTGTTCTTGTAACTTAGGAAATCTTGAGGCATGCTATGTGTTTTACAAATTGTGTCTTTAAAGTGTTTGATGAAATGTCTTGACTGTTTTATATGGTTTTTTATGCCATTGAAATAACATGTTGAATATGTTGTTGGCATATGCTTATTGATATGTTGTTTATGATGATTTATGTAAATTTATGCAAGAAATGTCAATTTCCATAGAATATTAGGATGTGTGAAAAATATTGCTCATGTAGTATTCAATACATATTGGGCATAATCATGGCATCACATTCATGGGCTATATGCATGAGTGTGGGTGCATGGTTGATCAACACCAAACTTGGTGTTTGATGGGTGGGCTCGAAAAAATTGGATTGAAAGTCCAATTGAGTCGCACGGTTGTATGCATGAAAAACTTGTGTCGAGTATAGCAAGAAGGGCTAGATACTCCCTCGGGTGCAAGACCCGGTTACTTGGTTCACACACTCCCCTGAGGTGAAATTCTGGAAAAGTGTGATGGCGTACGGAGCCGGCGGCGTGATTCCAAAATCCGTTGCCCAACAAGACACATGATTTTATTTTATAAAACACTCATTCAATGGGTGACATCCAACAATGATTTGGTTTTACAAATATATGATTTTTATTTTCAAACAATCATTGGATGGATTTTCGTCAATTGACGGTTTCATTGCACAAGCGCAATGCATTGCGTTGTGGGAGCTGGTAAGGGCTCAAGTTGAGTTGTATGATTGAGTCTCACCTCATTTCATGGCATAACATGTTAAATTTAATCACTTGGTTGCAAATACTAGATTGAAATTAGGTCAATTGGTTATATGTTGCATGTGAATATTGCATGAGCATGAGCATCTAAGGTGGGGAATAGCCTCTGTAGGATCTACTCTACTGGGCGTTGGCTCACCCTATACAGGAAAACATTTCAGGTATGGGTCATACGCCGGTGGATGGCTCCCACGTAGAGCATCAAGGTTGAAGGGGGCCAACTTGTGGCCTTTATATGGTTTTTAAGTGTCTTTGTAAAAATTATGTTTTAGGCTTGTAAATTCATGGGAATGAATGTAATAGAACTCATATGAACTATATTTGAAATGTAAATATCATGTTATATGAGTTTGAGTTGGGTTGTACATGTGTTGGTTGGTTTTGAGAAGTTTTGAAATGGATTGAAAAGGAAAAACTATTGAAATGAGCAAAATCTGGGTTTAACTACCGGTAGTCAATAGGTAGTTGTGGCCCAGAAGGCAACAACTACCGGTAGTCAGCAGGTAGTCGTGGCCCAGAAGGCAACAGCTATCGGTAGTCAACCGGTAGTACTTTCCAGTGGACCCGAACTACCGGTAGTCGATAGACACCTACCGATAGTCAGTCCAAAAATCTGAAATTTTGAAATTGTTTTGCCAAGTTTTGTGCTTTGAATTTTCTTCCTTTAAATGACCAAATTGGACCCTAATGGGGTATGAATCATGGTGTATTGGACTTGGATTGGATTCAATGAATGTTAGAACCCGAGTTACATTGTGGATTATAATCTTGATTAAGGGATGTTTTTAAAGTGGTGTCGGATTATACGACATCCACGGGTATTTTCGCGGGTTGACGGGTTGTTAACGATTAATTAATGACCCTCGGATTTTGGGGTGTCACAGCTTGTTATCAGAGCGTAGGTATACAAATTACCTAAGGCTTGATGGGCATTGGCTCTAGACCATTGTATTCCATGTGCTTTTCTCGTTATGTGTTTTGTTGGCTATATGCTATGTGCTAAATGACATGTGAATCATATGCATTGTAGAATGTATATGGAAAGGAGGAACACTAGGGTAGAAAACACAACCTTGGAGAAAGGGATGGATGAGATGATTCATGGTATAAATGTCTACTAGTGGGTGACTTGTGCTCTACTAGTGAGACAATGAGAAAGTTCTCAATGTTTAAATGTTATTCCCTGCTTTGAGATAGTATGTGAGACTCTATTGCTATTTGACATATGTAGATGGTTAATCGAGGAAGAGGACACTGAGACGGTGGGTGGAATAACAACCAACCCCCATTGGCCTTTGACCAACAAGCCTTTATGGAGGCTATTGATACCGCGACTGCTACCATTGCACAAGCTAGTGCTGCAGCTGCCATAATTGCACAGACTGGTGCCAATATGGGATACAGAGGCTCTAGTAACCTCCAGAAGTTCAAAGCACACAATCCTCAGATCTTTTTGGGAGGTGTGGATCCGATAGTAGCCGACCATTGGATTCGGCAAGTGGAAAAGATCTTAAGGGCTATGGAGATCACCTCCGATTCCACCAAGATAACTCTGGCTACTTTTCAATTGGAAGGAGAATCCCAAGCGTGGTGGGATTCGGTCAAAGCCTTAAGGGACTTGGAGGCAATGACAAAGGAAAAGTTCTGTGAACTTTTCATGGGCAAATACTTCCCAACGACTGCTTGACATGCAAAGGTCAAGGAGTTCTTGGAATTGAAGCAAAGAACGATGACGGTGATGGAATACGTGGCAAAGTTCATTAAATTAGCCATTTCACTTATGCCTATGTGGCCACAGATATGGCCAAAGTGCGTAAGTTTGAGGATGGCCTGAAGTTGTCCATCTGGGGCAAAATTGTGGGTCTTCTTCTGCAAGACTTGGACATGATGGTCACTACAACAATGGCCATTGAGAGAGAGATTGATGATGCAAGGAACATCCGAGAAGCAGGTGTTAAGGACAAGAAAAAGGAGGGACCATCTTCTTCTTCTAGTGCGGGGAAGAAACAGAGGACTTCTACTTCGCAAGGGCAGAGCCACGGCTATCAAGGCTAAGGTCAATCTTCCCAAAGCGGGAGAAACCAGAAGCCTTCCTTCCAGGCAGTCCAACGGACTTGCTATAATTGCCACCAACCGGGGCATATGAAGAGGGATTGTCGTCAGAGGCAAAGATCCCAGAGCTATAGTACATCTCAGTCCCAGTCTTCGGTGGGACAGCCGCATACCTAGTTTATTCCTCCTTACCCCACCATGGGTTAAAGGAGCCAGTACCAGTCTCAAGGTGCTGCACAAGCACCTACCACTTTTCGAGCGGGGACTCCGCAAGCAGGCAAAATGGGCCAAGGCATGGGTCGAGACCGAGGATAAGGCTCACAAGCCGGGACTTCAGGGATCCAAGGGCGTGCCTACGCCATTACACCTCACAACTAGCCGGCGGATCAGCCGGTTATTCAGGGTACATTTCTACTCTCTCGTTTATGGGCAAGAGTACTATTTAACTCTGGTGCATCACATTCATTGATTTTTGCTTCATGTGTAAAAGATTTGGGCTTAGAGGTTGAAACCTTAGAAGAGCTGTAGCATATAAGTTCTCCCCTAGGTGCTAGGGTAAGGGTCGATCAGATATGTCGGGGGTATAAGTTAGAAATCTCAGGGATTCTACTCACCGTGGACCTTCAGGTCATGGACATGTCAGAGTTTGATGTCATCCTTGGTATGGACTGGTTGACGACACATCGTGTTGCTATTGATTGTGATCGTAAGAGGGTCACGACATATACGTCTGAGGGTATTTGTTTAAGTTTCAAGAGGAAAGGCATAGTGCTTTACCCTAAGCCGTATACGATTCTAGGTGGCACGGACAGTTGATGGATTGGCTGGCAAGCCTTACCCTGGAGGACGAGGAGAGACAGGAGTTTGGTCTACCCCGGGTGGTTTGTGAGTATGCGGATATTTTTTCGGATGAATTATCGGAATTACCTCCATATAGGGATGTAGACTTCACTATTGAGTTGCATCCTGACACTTCACCCATTTCTAAGACTCCACCTAGGATGACACTTGCTGAGTTGCAAGAGCTTAAGGTCCAATTGTAGGAATTGTTGGACAGGGGCTTTATTAGGCCGAATACGTCACCTTGGGGCGCTTCGGTGTTATTTGCAAAGAAGAAGAACAAGACCCTTTGACTATGCATAGATTATCAGCAATTGAATAGGGTTACTATCAAGAATAGGTACCCTTTGCCGATGATTGATGACTTATTTGACCAACTGAGAAGAGCGCGGGTCTATTCCAAAATAGATCTCCGCACTGGTTTCCATCAGTTGAGGGTTAAGGAGACGGACATCCCTAAGATAGCGTTTAGGATGCGGTTTGGGCACTTCGAATTTATCGTCATGCCTTTAGGATTGACGAATGCCCCGGCGGCATTCATGGATCTCATGTATAGCTTGTTCCAACCCTATTTAGATCAGTTTGTTATAGTTTTTATTGACGACATCTTGATCTACTCTAAGTCTGAGGAAGAGCATGAGGGTCAC
>CM042201.1:1486601-1512984 GCA_023539305.1 Ilex asprella | reverse complement strand
GGTGTATAATATAATATAATCCAGACACACTAAAAAGTGTGAATCAAGTTTTTGGCGCCGTTGCCAGGGGGTTAAAGTAATTTGAAAAAATAATAATATATATATATAAGTAAAAAAAACAAATTTAGTTTGTTTTATATGTTTATATTTTGTTTGTTTGTTTTTAACAGTCTATGTCTGTTCATTCATCAGTAGGCTCAGTAAATCAGTCAACCCCTTCATCTTCATCAGCTCATCGTCAAAATTTACAAAAGAATCCTTCGACTTAAGTATGGCTCAAAACGTAACTAGGGAGCCAGAGAACAGGAAGTAGTTCAAAATACTTGACCATTAAAAGAATATCTACATCCTACAAGAACTGATGTCCCGCCATGTTTTGTTTTTCCAACAGACACTCTAAATCTTAATATTAAGCCAAGAACCATAAAATTACTACCACAATTTCATAGTTTAGAAGATGAAAACCCTTATGTTCATATAAAAGAATATGAAGAAGCCTGTGAAACTTTGCAAGATAACTCTGAAATAATTAAATTAAGACTTTTTTCAGTTTTCTTTGAAAGATAAAAAGCTAAACTATGGCTTAACGCTTTATGAGAAAATTCGCAAGCTTTACAAACTGAGTTCTTTAAAAAAAATTATGTGCATCGTACTAAAACATTAAGACATCAAATAATGAATTTTACTGTAAAAGAAAAAGAAACTTTTTATCAATGTTGGAAAAGATTTAAAGATCTTCTCCAAGCTTACCCACATCATGCATTCGAAAACTGGACTTTAGTTGACTTCTTTTATGATGCTCTTCTTTCTGCAATGCGTTAATTTGTTGAAATGATGGCTCAGGGAGAATTTATGAATAAAAACCCTGAAGAAGCATTTCAATTTTTTGATACTATTTCCGAGAGTTCCCAGATGTGGGACTCAACTTCTTCAAATATTGTGAAAAATAAGTCATCTACATCTGAAAGAGAAAAATATGTATTAAAAGACGATAATGATCTAAGAGCTAAAATGACTAGTTTATCTTGAAAACTAGAAGCCTTAGAAATGAAAAAATTTAAGCAAGTAGCTGTTGTATCCTCTACTGATCAATATGTGAAATTTGTGCGTTGTCAGGGCATCTTGCTAGGGAATGTCCAACTATATCTGCATTCAAAGAAGTATTAATTGAACAATCAAATGCTGTTCCAACTTATAATAAACCGTATTCAAATCCATATTCTAAAACTTATAATCCAGGATGGAGAAATCATCCGAATTTTAGTTCGAGAAATGCACAACCTACAAATCAAACACAAGGTCCACCACAACAACAGAATCAACAACAGTACCAACCACATTTACCTCATCAGAAAAGAACTCTAGAAGACACTATGAATCAATTTATTCAGAGTCAAATGAATTTTAATACTCAATCAACTCAAGTATTCAATGAATTTAAATCTCAAACTTCATAGAGTATTGAAGATATCAAAAGTCATCTTGATAAGTTGACTCAATCCTTAAGTATTTCAGAGAAAGCAAAGTTTCCATCTCAATCTAAACCTCCACAAAGTCATAACCAAGCTAATGTCGTGTCATCTGAAACTTCACCAAGTCAAGTACAAGCAATTACAACACTAAGAAGTGGTAAGGTAATTGATAAAACGATTGAACCCAAGATTCCAAGGAAGATACGTGATTCAATTCCTGTAAATGAACCACCTGAATTTGAACCTTTAATAAAAAAAAAAACCAGGAATACAAAGTGAAAAAGATCCTCCATGTCCTATTCCTTTACATTTTTCTCAAAAGGTCAAACGACTTCAAACTGAAAAGGATCAATCTGACATTCTCGAGCTATTTAAACAAGTAAAAATTAACATTCCTTTATTTGATGCAATAAAAAGAGTTCCAGTTTATTCTAAATTCTTAAAAGATCTGTGCACAATAAAAAGAAGAACTAATGTACCAAAGAAAGCATTCTCAACGGAACAAGTTAATACTATGATATAACAGGACACGCTTCTCAAATATAAAGATCCAGGTAGTCCTACAGTATCGTGTCTTATTAGAAATTTTAGAATTGAACAAGCACTACTAGATCTTGGATCCAGTTATAATTTAATGTCATATTCAGTGTATACACAACTAGGATTAAGCGAGCTACAACCTTCTAATGTTAAATTACAACTAGTAGACCGATCAATAAAAACTCCACGAGGAATTGTGGAAGATGTTATTGTCCAAGTTGATCAATTCTATTTTCCAACAGATTTTATTATTATAGACACAAAGCCAAAGTGTTAGATGTATGCATCTCAATACATACCTCTTATTTAGGGTCGACCATTACTAGCTACATCAAATGCATTGATTAACTGTAGGAATGGAGTCATGAAAATTTCATTTGGAAATATGACTTTAGAATTAAATATTTTTAAAGCTACAAAACGACCTAGAGAAGAAGAGGAAGAAGAAGAAGAACCGTATGAAGTAAATTGTGTTTAAACATTAACTCAAAGTTTCTTTGAAAAGAATTTTCTAAAAAAAGGGTTATGTGAATTGGAAATAATATCTGATACTGAATTTGAAAATACATTCGTAAAGAATCTAAATGTGAAGAATTGAATGTCAAAGTTTTTAAGTCAGACTTAAAACGTTTACCAACCAATCTAAAATATGTCTTTTTGGAAGAAAATGAAATTCATCCAGTAATAATATCATCAAAGTTATTTGAAATTCAGGAAAAAGAATTAACAAAAGTTCTAAAAAATCACCAAAGTGTTATTAGCTGTACAATACCAGATATAAAAGGTATAAGTTCACTTCTATGTACTCACTGTATTTATTTAGAAGAAGATGCTAAACCATATCGTCAAATGCAAAGAATATTAAATCCACACTTAAAAGAAGTGGTTCGCATGGAAGTACTAAAACTATTATATGCTAATATTATCTATCCTATATCTGATAGTAAATGGGTCAGTCCTACACAAGTAGTCCCAAAGAAATCTGGTATTATTGCTATAAAAAATCAAGAAAATGAATTAGTCCCAATGCGTGCAGTCACAGGTTGGCGGGTATGTATTGACTATCGAAAATTGAATTCTCACCAGAAAGGACCACTTTTCATTACCATTCCTAGATCAACTATTAGAAAGAATAGCTGGTCATGCATATTATTGTTTTCTAGATGGATATTCTGGCTATAATCAGATTGAAATTATAATATATGATCAAGAAAAAATTACATTTACATGTCCGTTTGGAGCTTTTGCTTATAAAAGGATGATGTTTGGGTTATGTAATGAACTAGCTACCTTTCAGCGCTGCATGTTGATTATCTTTAGTGATATAGTAGAACGACATCTAGAAGTCTTTATGGACGATTTTTCAGTATATGGTAATTCATTTAATAAATGTTTAGAAAATCTGGAAAGAGTACTTATTCGATGTGAAGAAACAAACCTTATCTTAAATTGGAAAAAATGTCATTTCATAGTTACACAAGGTATTGTTTTAGGTCACATAGTTTCTGAAAAAGGAATTGAAGTCGATAAATCCAAAATTGACTTAATAGCTAATTTTTCTTCACAAAAAATCGTAAAAGATGTTCGGTCTTTTTTAGGTCATGTTGGATTTTATCGAAGATTTATCAAAAACTTTAGTTCAATATCAAGACTAATTTGTAATCTTCTATGCCAAGATATAATATTTGAATGGAATGATGCATGTCAATCGACATTTGATAAATTAAAAAATATGCTTATTTTTGCACCTATCATGCAACCTCCTAATTGGTTTTTGCATTTTGAACTAATGTGTGATGCAAGTGATTATGCAGTGGGAGCTGTATTATGGCAAAGAAAGGAAAAAAAAACCTTATGTTATATATTATGCAAGCAAAACTCTAAATGATGCACAAATAAACTATTCAACCACAGAAAAAGAACTACTTGCTATTGTGTTTGCATTAGATAAATTTTGATCATATTTGGTTGGGTCATTAATTGTGGTATTTACAGATCATGCAGCTCTAAAATATTTGCTTACTAAGAAAGATGCGAAACCACGTCTCCTACGATGGATTTTATTACTTTAAGAATTTGATCTTATAATTAAAGATAAGAAAAGAGTACAAAATGTGGTAGCAGATCACTTGTCAAGATTAAATTACGATATAAAGGAAGAACCAATTCTAATTAGAGAAACATTTTCAAATGGACAACTCCTAGCCATAACCGAAGTACCATGGTATGCAGATATAGTAAATTATTTAGCTACTGGTACTATTCCCTCTAATTATACTTGGACTGATAGAAATAAGTTCCTAAGGGAGGTACATAATTTTTTCTGAGAAGATCCTTATCTATTTAAATATTATAAAGACCAAATAATAAGACACTGTGTACCTAATCATGAAATCAGTCAGGTAATCCAACTTTGTCACTCTGAAGCTTGCGGAGGTCATTTTGCTTTTGAGAAAACCACTGCTAAAATTTTACAGTGTGGATTTTATTGACCAACTCTTTTCAAAGATGTTCATATCTTTTGTTTAAACTGTGACAGATGTCAAAGAATGTAAAATATTTTGAAAAGAAATATAATGCCTTTAGACCCTATTTAAGTTATTGAAACTTTTGACTGTTGGGGCATCGGTTTTATGAGACCATTTCCTTCATCTTTTGGATATCTGTATATTTTGGTTGCAGTTGACTATGTTTCTAAATGGATAGAGGCAATTCCATGTAAAAATAATGATCACAGAATAATGATCAAATTTTTAAAAGAAAATATTTTATCTAGATTTGAGATACCTCGAACCATTATTAGTGATGGTGGATTATATTTTTGTAATAAAATTTTTGAAAACCTAATGAAAAAATACATGATTTCTCATAAAATACCCACTCCGTACCATCCACAGACAAGTGGACAAGCTGAATTAGCTAATAGGGAGATAAAGTACATTTTAGAAAAAATAGTAAATCCAGATCGTAAGGATTGATCTTTAAGATTAACCGATGCGCTTTGAGCTTACCGTTACTGCGTATAAGACTATTATAGGAATGTCTCCTTATCGGTTAGTTTATAGTAAACCATGTCACTTGCTTGTAGAATTAGAATATAAAGCATATTGGGCAATCAAAATGATGATTTTTTATATGGATAAAGTTGGAATGTCTCTCCAACTACAAATTAATGAATTAGAAGAATTAAGAAATGAAGCTTATGAAAACGCTAAAATTGCTAAATCAAGAACAAAAATTTTTCATGATAAAAATATGATGAGAAAATCTTTTGAACCATCTCAAAAAGTTCTATTATATAATGCAAAGCTTCGTTTATTTTCTGGAAAGCTAAGATCTAGATGGACAGGTCCTTATATTGTTAAGCAAGTCTTCGACCATGGGGTAGTTGAAATTGAAAATTCAGTAATTGGGAATATTTTCAAAGTAAATGGGCAAAGGCTTAAACCCTATTATGACCATTTTAAACAAGATATAACTTCTGTGCAACTTTTTGATCCAGTTTATGTATATTAAAAAATAGTGTAGTTTGATTACTAATTACTTGTAATTTATTTAACAGATTAAAACCTCCTGAATAAGAGCCAGATATCCAAATCGCTAAAAGACAACAAATTCCTAGTTTTTATTTTTATTATTAATGCTAGCTATTACCTTCATTTCATTTCAGATAGTATTTAATTTAAGATGGGAAAATGTGAATGTGAATTTAAGTTTTGTGTTTAAAATAATAATTGCAATTTAAAAACTCTGTTCGTCTTTGAAACTGATAGACGTTAAAGAACCAGATAGGGAGTCAATTTTCAATAATTTTTTGAGTCATTTTTAAATTTTGTGAAAAATGGATGAAAAATTATTTTGGTTAATTTTAATTTTATTGCATCATCTTCCAAAAGATATACATATGTTGATCATGCAAAAAGCTATGTTAGAAATTTAGAAATTTTTGAAAGTCAAGCACGACCTCTGTGTGGAAAAAGTACATATGCTAAACACCGAAGAGCAAACCGTCTTTGTGCTTGTGTAAGATGTGGTCGTACAGAAACATCTGAGACGATATAATAAGTGTGCGGAACCAATTTCAGGACGAGCGTCCGATCGTTTACGTTGGATTAGAGATGGGTAGAGTAAGGGATACCCTGAAACTCCATCTTTTTCTGCCCCGATGTTAAACAGATTAGTGAGAACTAAAATTAACCATGTCACTTATGTTACCGAACCAAATAGTTTTGATACAGGCTAGACATGACCAACGAAATATATACTTTTGGAAATAAATAGTTGTAAATAAATATAAATAGCTATAGAACAGATAGGAAATTAGTAAATACGAAATAACAAATAATAAAAATAATAAACCCCCCCATTCTTGAAAAGAAAAAGAGTGGTTAGTAATGTTTTGTAGAATAGTTATATATAATGTTGTAAACTGCAGGAAAAAGAGCACCAGTACAGAACATCAAAGAAACAGTCCGCAGTTACAAATCAAGAACCAGTCAAAAATATGGATTTAAGACAACAAACAAGAAGATCTTCAAGCCGAGCACAAAGGAATCAATCTTCGCAATCTGAGACATCTCCACAACACCCTCACCTGAGAAATATCTTCAATGAGGTGATGTTTGAAGAATTTCAACAATAGCTCTGGTATTTGACTAATTTTCTAACTACAAATATTATTTCTGAAAGAACAGTAATATATGAAGATTTTGAGAATATAGGAATAAGACAAATTCTCCATGCAAGAGGTTGGTTGCAGTATGTTAGGTTATCTATTCCTGCTTATGACTGTTTAGTTAGGGAATCCTACAGTAATGCTGAAATTAAAGGAAAAAGACAATTGCGTATATTTGTTCGGGGAATAGTTTTTCAAGTTACACCAGACACTATAGCAGAAATTTTTCGGCCCATGCAAAGACACCCCCAACCATAATTTCCTTACACTGAACTACCTAGTTTGACTAAAGTAGGAAGAGAATTGACAGAAAATCTAGAATTTATTTAGGGAAGCCCAAATAATTACATTAAGCAAGGAAACCTAACAGGTAAATACCGCATCCTAAATATGATAACAGTGTACAATTTGCTACCCCAAGCCCTAAAAAATCAAATTTTTATTGACCATTCTTATTTCTTATATGCATTTGGGATAGGACACACAATTGACCTGCCAAACATAATTATAGACCAAATAATAATCATTGTAGATAAAAGAAAACTCACACTCCCATATGCTATGTTAGTTTCTCAGCTATGCAGGAATGAAGGTGTAGTCATTGATCCGACATGGACGACAGTAAATCATATTGGACCATTGGATAAAACTTCATTGAAGAAGAGTCATGGAGGTCAACTGGAAAACCAACAAGGAATATCTTCATCACAAGAAGAGGAACCATTCTAGGTACCTGAAGAATTCATACCATAAGAGCAGCAACCACAAGAAAATCAACCATACATCCCAGTGGATGACAGGACTGGTAGACAAATCCTATTAGAAATGGAGGCCAGTATTACTCAGATTAATCAACGCATGGATGAATATGAACAAAATCAAGCTAAATGATTTCAATATCGTTGCGGAGGAGAATCTTCAACTACCTAAACAGACTAGAGATTTTACAGAAATTTTTTTTTTACTATCTTTCACTCAGTCTTTACTTTATGCACTTGAACTTTAAATTATTTTATGTTTTGAACATATTGTGTGTTTTAAATTTTTTTGTGTTTTAAACCAATTTTTATATATGGAACTGATATTTTAAGTTAGGAGAATTATTTCATATAATTTGCAGTTAAATTAGATTAATATTCCTATGCTTTGTGAAAATAACCTTAATCTGATCACGCAGGATTTTTATATTGTAGTTATATATTATTTTAATATTTTTGTTAAAACTTACTCTTATAAGCACGAATAGATTTCTTTTATTTCAAAAACCTTGTGAAATATTATACTCTTTGCATATATAGTGGAGATGTATAACCAATTGAAGAATTTGAGCCAATCTTTCTTGGAGAGAAATTCTACATCTACTTAAGTAAATATCTTCGCTTCTACGGCAAATTTTCTTTGAATAATCTCATTAATTTTTTTTTGATTAACTCTTGTTAGATTATATTATTAACATTTTCCTTGAAAATCTTTTATAGGAATTATACCGATATATGATTTCTCGAAAATGATCTTAGGACATTTTTCATTATCTTTGAGTCTTGACCATTTCTTTTACAAAATTATCCTTAGTCATCCATGATTGAGCCTGACAAAAATATATATTCTTTTCATGAAACTTGAAAAATACCCAAGCCATATAAAAATATATCAAACCTACCTTTGCTATATAATTTTCTTGCTCCCTCTTTTATATCAACAGAATACAGAAAAATAGAAGAATAAAAAAGAAAAGTGTATTGGCTGTTCAAAGAAAAGAAAAACCCATGACAAGGCTTGAAAAAAAAAGGATATTGGCTATGAAAAGAATTTCAATAGAAAGAAAAGAGCCAAGAAATTGAAAAATAGAAAGAATAAATATAAAGATTTAAAAAGAGGTGGGCCACAATATAAAGGGTAGTTCTTGAATCCGATAGATGTCATTTCTTAAACCCTAACCCAGTGACCACATTACAACCTAAAGACAGTCCTTTTTAATTCCAGAAATTATCTATATGTGTTTATCCTATGTATCTATAAAAGGAGAATGCTAATAATATATCTAATATAGTGTTGATATCCAGTCATGAGATTATGTCAAATTTTAATTTTATTTAAATATCCGTTGATTCAGATATTACATGTGATATTATTTGCTTTGTCTACAATATTCCAATCACATGTAATTACTAAGGGAGTAGTCACTATAACCTATATAAATTATTTGCTAAGTGTATTTCAGGAAAGGATTGACATCAAGACTACCATGAAAGATGGTAATATTTCTTGAGTGATTTTTGAAACAAAATAAATCATCACACACACACACACACACAAGTTTTTATAAAAATATATAGATAATGTTATAACTAACATGTGTTACTCTTATAGTGATCAGAAAAAGGAAGGATTGTAACAATACATAGGAATATTGATTTAATTTTACTTGTGAGAAGTATGAATTATAAACTCCTAACTACTGAAGTTTGCAGGTAGCTTCACTGAAAACCTTCACGAGACAAAACTTGTCTACTAGGGATCACCTAGAGGTTTAACGGCTTATTACATATGCCAAATTCAATAGTGAAAAAATTTACGAAAATGATTTTACTTCTGTTTATGTTTTATTGTTATAGTTTTTAGAGTTTATGTTTACTAGGGACTAGTAAAGTTTAAGTTGGGGGATGTGATTAACTCTAATTAGTGTGTAAATTAAAATGATTAAGCAATCAATTTTGTAAACCAAAATAAATAAATATTGTGAATTATGTTTTGGGTGTGAATTAAAGTTTTTAATATTTTATGTTTGAAATTATAGGGTCAAATGTAGAAATATCAGAGAATACAAGACTATTTTGTAAAGCTTGAACCTACGAAGGACTAAAGTGCAATAAAGAAACTTGGACCAATCAGGAGGTGACATATGGACCAATGAAAACACGACACATAGACCAATGAGGAGACAACATTTGGCACACTCAGAGCTTGACACATGGACCAATCAGGCAACAACACTTGGCACATCAGGAAGACGACACCTAGCGGACCGAGAAGGCGACACCTAGCACCACTGCAAGCCACCACCGTTTCGGAAGGTGGTGGTAGCATTCCTAAACCCTACATGGCCTTCCTAAAGGCTCCTTGGCCGTTCACCTCCCCCCTTCTATAAATAGGGATTGTTTTCTTCTTTCTTCATTCATTCCACACCAACGCCACACTTTCTCTCCAAATCACGCCAAGACAAGCTTTTCTTCTTTTCTTCCTTTCATTCACCAGCATACACATATCCTTTCCACAAGAACAGCCCCTTACTCTCCAAAACAAGCTAGCCTCCAAGTTCCAAGAGAGAAAAGAAAATAAAGAAAGAGAGAAAAAAGAAAGAAATAGTCGTTGGGTGTGATACCGTTTCCGTATTTCTACATTTTTGTTATAATCTTTCTATTTGGATAGTTGAACTACCACCACTTTTTTGTCTTGAATGATAATAAAATTGGTTGTGTTTCAATTGTTCCTTGTGAAAGAAGTTTTCGTTTAATTTCAGTTGTAATAAATACTACCTGCACTTCTTGCTTGTCTATAGCAATGGAGTGTGAGTAGTCTTTTATACCCTTCAAATTAGGGTAAACATATGTATAATATTGGTTAAGTTATGAAAATGCTGATGTTTTATTTATATGTTTATTTATATATGTAGTATATACTTAATACGTGATACAGTGATGTATGTAATTTCGGTGTTGTGCCTGGAATTATGTCATCATTGTATCATAAGACCCGTCAGTTAAAGATCTACGGTATTCGTACCGGTATGGCTTGTCCTCCATCGGAACGCTGATGATTTTCTATTGATGTGTGGTACAAAATCTAAATGATCCTCACGGGTTATTAGAGTTGTTTAATTTATTTATAACTATATTGACATTCTAACAACCACGGCGTTCCTACCGATACGACTTATCCTCCATTGGAATATTGAGGATGTTTAACTGGCATATATATATCACAGATGACCTATTGGGTAGTTCAAGTATTCCTCATGAATTGGCTCTGCCTTCTGGTTCACTTGAATTAGTTAATTGGCACATCTATAACCAGCTTTCCTAAGAAGTTGATGTTTTATACCATAGGACCACCAGTTAACCTAAGAAACGGTTGTGTTATGGTTTATTATATATGCACTTACAATCATAATATCAAGGGAATAACTCAATGTATTCCTCATTAATGGCTCTGCCTTCTGGTTTGCTTGGATTAATCAATTGACGTAGATATAACCAGTTTTCCTAAGAAGATGCTAAGTTATGATTTAGTACCACCAGCTAGCCTAGGAAGTGGCTGTGTTATGATTTATATACATCAGACCTGCCGATTGACTTTCTAGTAAAATGGAGGTTAATTGTTGTGAGGTAGCATTTTCAAAAATTAACAATATGAAGCGTATGGATCCCTAGTTGAGCTTTCGGTAATCAATACACACTCTCCATCTAGTGATCACCCTTGTTGGAATAAGCTCGTTCTCCTCATATGCAACAACCGTAACTCTAAATTTCTTGGGTACTACTTGCGTGGGGCTAACCCACTTACTATCAACAATTGAAAAAATGATGCCCACATGAAGTAGCTTTAGCACCTTATCTCTCACTATGTCTTTCATAATTGGGTTCAACATTCTTGGTGGTTGTCAAGATGGCTTGGAGTCTTCTTCAAGGTAGATGTGGTGTGTACAGATAAGGGGGCTTATCCCCTTGATGTCAGCAATTGCCCACCCAATTGCTTATTTATGCCTCCTCAACACTTTTAAGAGATCCTCTTCTTGCTTCGCCTCCAAAGTTGAGCTAATCACCACCGAAAAGGTCTTGTCATCCCCAAGGTATGCATACTTAAGATGAATGGTAATGGCTTCAACTCCAAGATGGGCTTTTGCATATCCGATGAAAATATTTTCTCCACCAAGGTATCAATCCTATTAACTTCATTCACTTTCTCGTCATCCCCTGTTGTTTAGTAAAGTTGAAAACATTGAGATCCATAGTCATGTTCCCAAATGTAAGCTTCATAAGACTGTTCTTGTAATTGATCACAGCATTAGATGTGGCAAGAAAAGGTCTACCAAGTATGATAGGGATTTGGGAGCTTAGGTTTGCAATTGGGTGAGTGTCAAGCACAATAAAATCAACAGGGAAGTAAAATTTATGGACTTAGACTAAAACATCCTCAACTACTCCCCTCCGTATTTTGACGTTACGATCTGCCAATTGAAGAGTGATTGGAGTTGGCTTCAACTCTTCAAGTTGGAGTTGTTAATACACCGAGTACGGTAGAAGGTTGACACTTTCCTCCAAATCTAGAAGAGCTTGCTCTACCTAACAATTAATCACAATGGTAGGGCATCTGGTGTCCTTGAACTTTGGTGGGGTGTTAGTCCTCAAGATTGAGCTCACTTGGTCGGTGAGGAATGTCGTCTTGTGCACATTTAGCCTCCTCTTCATTGTACATAAATCCTTCAAAATCTTGGCACATTAAGGGATTTTCTTTATGACATCGAGGAGTGGAATGTTGATTTTAACCTCCTTGAACATCTCAATTATATCATAATAGTTAGCCACCTTCATGGGTGGCTTCAAACGATTGGGAAAAGGGGCAGGAATGGGGGACGCATGCACAATTTCATCAACCAATTTTTTCTTCTCACTCACCTCACCCCCCTCAGTGTCACCCTTAGTCTCTTTCTCTAATGGCAATGTGGCATCGGGTGAGACTTTTGGCACAATGGTCTTATCAACTTGTTTGCCACTTCGAAGGGTGGTGACCACCTTGAGTTGCTCACAACTCTCCTTTATGGGTTCGGATGTGTCAATCACATGTTGGCCTTTAGGGTTCTCTTGGGGTTGAGCAAGGAATTTTTCCTTGGATTTGGATGAAATTATAAACCAGATCCTCCAAATTTTTCTTATGGTCAGGTTGGTAGGTAAGAGGATTGGATGGTCCTTGTTGACCATAATTTTGCAGAGGAGAACTTTGGGAAAAATTTTGTAGTGGTGGGTTTGGTGAATACCCTTGCGGATTGGACCGACGGTATTGAGAGCTAGACGCTTGACCTTGACCTTAATATTGACTTTGCTTAGAAGGCATGGTAGGTGAATATGTATTAGACCCATGAAGAGTGGGATTCTCATTTCTCCAACTAAAGTTCAGGTGACTGCTCCAACCTGGATTGTAAGTGTTAGAGTGCAGGGAGAATGATTGCCTCGTTTTGTTAAACGCATTGACTTGCTCATGGTAAACTTCCTTAAGTGACAGAATGTTAGGGCACTCCAATATGGAATGTTCTACACTCTCACAAATTGAGCAAGACTCCTCGGTCTTTGAAATATTAGACACATCGTGTCTCCTATTGACCTCTAGGCTTTCCACCTTCCGTGACAACTAGGTGATTTTAGAAAGCAAATCTTCCTGTTCCCTCAAGTTATACATCCCTCCCCCATGTGCTTGATTACTAATTGGAGAAGACCTCAGTACATCGGTGAGATTTGTGATATCTTAAGATTGTGTATTTTGTGCCAATGTACTAAAGTAGTCTAGGTCCTCATCGGGGTCCTTGTTTAAGAACTCCCCATTGCACATCATGTCAATGAATTATCGATAACCCGATGTGATCCCTTCGTACAAGAAATTCACCAACTTCCATGATTCAAAACCATGATGTGGAATGGATTGTAGCAATTCCTTGTATCGATCCCAACAAAGACAAAATTGTTCATTCGGCTATTTCGAGAAGTTTTGGATTTACCTTTTTAGAGCGGTGGTTTTAGGCACCGGAAAGAATTTGTTCAAAAACTCGAAAAGCATTTGTACCCAAGAGGTTATGGATCGAGGCCACAAGGATTTCAACCATGTTTTGGCTTTGTCCTTAAAGGAAAAGGGAAACAATTTCAAGCGGGCTATGTCTTCCATAGCATGATTAGTGAGGAAGGTTGCAACTATATCTTCGAATTCCTTAATGTGTAAATAAAGATTATCCCTTTCAATTATGAGGAATTGAGGAAATAGTTGCAACATTCCCAGCTTGACTAGGAAGGCATGAGCTTGGACCAGTAAGAGAATGCATGAGGGAGTGGTGCTACGTGTGGGTTGGAGATAATCTCGCATTGACCTCGCCCGAGGATCAATAGGGATATTGTTCCCTTCATTCCTCAGAGGGAAGTGCATTCTAGGGTCTTGCACTCCTCCCCCTTGGGACATTAGCATTGGCACCCAAATCCTCAAAGTTATCAACGGCATCCTTGGGTGGGTCTTGGTCAATATTCATGTTGGGGCCTAAGGGTTGCCTAACCAATCTATTTTGATCATCCTGTCCCCACATACAAAAAAATATCTACAAATTAAAAACAAGCACACAACAGTATATAGAAGGAGCGACGTACCTCAGCCCGTGATGAGAATTCACGGGATTTACCTCTATCGTCCAAAAAATCAACTTCTAAATTCAACGCTTTGCCTTCCCTGGCAACAACGCCAAAAATACTTGACTTATTTCGTTGACCCTAATCTCCGAACTTCATCCCGTAATATGTGTATGGCTTATACGGATAGGTAAGTGTCACTCTACCTCTGAATGATGCAAGAAATGGGGTATTTACGTATGTGGGATTAAAGTGTGTGTGTGTGTGTACAAAAGTGAGACTTTTGAGTGTTGTGTTTTACTTAGAATTGGTATTCCAAGGTCGTCTCCTTAGGGAAGGAAGATGAATCGTGTTGAAGGTAATTTCGTGAAAAGGAAAAAGTGTAAAAATCTTTGATGTTTGAGTTTTGGTGAATTTTGCTCTTGATGGAAATGAAATGGGAACAAGTGTTGGCTAATCCGAAGAGGTCATTCTAATGGAAATGTCAAATCAACTCAAGACTTTCCTCCAATGGTGTATAGATGTTTGATTGATTCATAGGAAGCGAGGGACTAAAATGGAGGTGAGAATTCATGCATACCTCGTGACAAGTCTACGATGTATCAAGAACTCACAATCACATCCACACTCAACCTAGTCAAACCAAATCATCGTACACTACGAGGAGGAAGGAAAAAAAGTTGATTTGGCATACCCAAGAGGAATTCTCTCTTGGATTAGCTAACTTGAAGCTTAACTACTCATATTTAATGCAAGAACATTAATGTAGTAAAGAGACATTGTGAAGAAAAGAAGATTTGAACTTGGATTGATGGAAGAAAACTTATACAATGAAGAAATGCATTTAATACCCATTTTAAAAGCTTGAAATGAAGAAAACTCAATACAACAATGGTAGAATCCAAAATGTGTAACTAAACTTGCAATGCACTTGTAATAAATGACATTAAAGGTAATAAATGAAGCTTACACAGTCTTACAGAAGATTACAAGTGAAATGGATGGAAGAAATGAAAAAATCTAAGCTTTCTCTCTCTAAAACTATCTCTTCTTCATTGAGTTTCTCTCTCTACAATAATCTCCAACCTGAATAATACTCAATGGGGCTTACAAATTCATCCATGGAGGTCCCCCCAGGCATGTGACAACATCCCATACATAGGAGGCTGAAGTGATGACTTTGGGCAGGCTAGGGCAGCCTACCGAACAACTCCCAGGCTTCTTCTCTTCTCTCTCCTCCTCATTAATGCTTGAGCCTTGAAAGTCTAAAGCTAGGGTTGAGGAGGCATGTCTGTGTGTAAGGGGTTTTAGGGAACAAGTGAGACACCCATAGGTGGGACCCCCATATGACAGAGCTTGAGTTACATAATCTAGCATTTCTCAGCAAAACCTACCGGTAGGTCGATGGCCAAACCTACCGGTAGGTTTTACTCTAGTAGTCAAAACCTTCTGGTAGTTTTTTGGTAGAACCTACTTCAGTAGCCAAAACATGCCTATAGTTTTATGACAAACCTACTGGTAGATTTTAACTTGTTTTGCTCAATTCTTGGTTCTTTCACCTTCCAAGCCATCATCAAGCCTCCCCTCATCTCCATTGACCTTAAGCACCATGATAGGGGCCTAACATGCACCATTTAAGCTCTTTTACCTGAAACACGTCGAAACTCCATTAATAGCTCGAAACATTGCAATGCCTCTCATATTTACCATAAAAGCAAGCATAAAAGGGGTGCAAATGTACACATGATATGCAATATTTAGTGCTAATTAGAAATCCAAGTTTTTCTTGCCCTCAAACCCAAAAAATCCAAAAAATGCATCCGAGAATGAAAATGCCCACTAGGTCAAAGACGGCCAACCAAAAACCCAACATTGTGGAGGAGGTGATCGAGAAAAGGGAGGGAAGGCCACCATTGGTCTGAATGTATGATCGAACTTGCTTCCCTAGTGATCTAAAGGCCAATAGGTACGAAAATTTCTTTCAAACCCAATCCATTGTTTGTGAACGTACCATTGAGTTATTGGATTTTGCTGAATTAGGAATTTGTGCAATTACTCTAATGCCTAGATTATGAATGGGGCTATCAAGACATATATGAGAGGGGCTCACATCAACATGGACGAGGATTATATTGTGTAAATGAGGGTCGTACCATCAGTACCAAGGCCTGGCTACCCCCTCGCCCCCGAGGAGGAATGTGGAGATGGATGTGGTTGGTATTGAGTTGATGAGATTGTCAACATTTGCTTGGGGAGGAAGGAGGTTCTTTAGGCAAGGGGAGTTAACAGACAAATACAAGATGCTCAATTTAATTGTCGTCTTGAACCTTGCCCCCATTGGACTCAAGAACGAGATCCTCCCAAAGATGGCCCGATTGTTATACGTTATAGGAAAGAACCAAAGCATAGAGCTCCCATCCTTGATATTAACTAAAATGATGAAGGGATGTGACATAAAGAAGAATTCACTCCCCTTCAACACGCGTGTGATGGAAATATGCTTGGATTGGGGAGTGAAGGTTAGGCCAGAGATGGGGGTGCTCAAACCAATGGGAGCTTTGAACAAGGTGTCATTCATAAGGAGCCAAGGCCATAACGGAGGGCTAGCTGTGAGGCAGGATGTGCCACCAGCCCAAGGCACCGTTGAAGTTCAGGATGCCTTGGACGTTGAGGAGGAGAAAAGGGCTAAGCAGGCCCATGTAGAGGCCCAAGCTGAGACCAACACCCAACGGATGCTATGAGATATGATGCTTGGCATTGAGGCTAAGCAAGATAAGATTCTCCGACAACAGGAGGAGATTCTCAGTCTTTTGCAAGGTGGAGTTGGAGGACCTTCAAGCACTGAAGAGGTAAGAGAGTGAGAGTGATTTCTATACTTTGGGAATGAAATGAAAAGAGAACAAAGATAGGAGCTTGAGTGATCTTTCTAAAGACAAAGATGAAGACAAGAATGAGGAAATGTTCAAAACTATAACCAAATTGGATAATCCATTTTGAACTCTTCTTATCCTTCATTTCATTAACCACTTACCCCTGGCCATGTTACAACCTAGAAAAAGCCCTAATTGATCTCAAGTCTAATACATGTGTAGGTCGTCAACCAAAAGTTTGGGATATGTTAATAGTATTACTTTATTTGTATCAATATTCTTCCATGTGATTATGCCAAACATGATTAGTCTGTTTCCTTAGATTTCACTCCCGTAATAGTTGTGCATGTGAATTTATAATTAACCTTCTTCTGATCACATGCCCTTTGAGAGAAAAGTCACTATAATCGGAGAAAATTTTTGCTGAGAGCATTCTAAGAGAGGTTTGTGAAGTCAAAGTTATCCATGGAAGGTTGTGAAGAGGAGTGTTTGTTGTATAACAATTGTTGTCGATAGAATGATTATTCTTACCACATAGGGAAAGTCAAAGACCAATGTCACAAAAGTTTATTTTTGCACAAAGTATATACCTTTGAAATAGAAGTGTTTGGGAGATGAGTCAAAATTGAGGATTGGGTGTCTCAACGACCATGGTACTAACTCACTCTGACAAGAAATCTCACATGCACACATCTGTTCGACTAAAGTTCATGGGTAGCTTCACTGAAAACTCTCACAAGATAACACTCGTCCGCTAAGGGAAACCTAGGGGTTTAACGGCTTGTTGCATATGCTAAATTCAACCGGATGACCTACAAAAATGGCATTGTAAATAAATTTTCATTCAATAGTTGTTGTATTACTAGGGACTAGCAATATTTAGGTTTGGTGTGTGACGAATACTTAAAATTAGGAAGTTACTATGCTTGTATAAGACTAATCATGCTTTTATAGAGTTTCAATAATCACATTTTAGGAAAAAAGATTGTACAAGGGCCTAAAGTCAATAAACATCAAACTTTCATGCAACACCCACGTGTTCTAGAAGAAAATTGGAGGAAGAACAAGCAAAGCATAACGTTCGAATGCCTATCTTGAAATAATTGAGGCCCCCCAGAAGAGTGCTAGGGTGATGGCATATGGTATGTTGCAGTTATTCCCTAAGAAGAAGAACAAAGAGCTACTTGAGTAGAACATTTGAATGCCAATACATGTTCGAATACTATCTTGAATTATTTCAGGACCTCTAGGAGATTGCTAGGGTGATGGCACGTGGCATGTTGCAGCTCATCACTGTGGAAGACAAAAGCCACTTAAGTATTACGTTCAAACTCTAGTCAATGTTAGAACACCCATCACAAAAGACAGAAGTAAACGTTCAAATGCCATCCCATGTTCGAACGTATTCCCCAGACAGTATGCAGAGTTGTTGATTTTTCATCCAAATCTTTGGGCATTCACTTGAACTTTGAGCACCTAGAACTATTCTTTTACTCTTCCTTTCCCCCTACTCCTTGCCTATAAATACCTCCTCTTTGGACTTGTAGAGGGATATATAGATCTTTTGGAAAAGGAAGAAACCTTCTAAAAGTAACTAGCTTTCTTCCACTTTCATTATTAGTTTCATTAGCTTCAATTGTAAAAGTTTATTTCTTCACTTAGAGGAGTGAAACTCTTCCACCTTTCTAGCTCTCTTGTAGCCTTGAAGGGTGAAAAGTGATTCACTCATTCTTCGTCGAAGATAGGCTCATTGTGTAGTTTATTTTACCTTGTAACTCCTCTACTAGGAGGGATGAGAATCACTCACTTTTCTAGCTTTCTCAAAGCCATGAAGAATGAGAAGTTTCTCATTCACTCTTTAGTAAGAGGTGATGGACATGTATAAATCATTTGGAAGTTATATTTGTGCATTTCGTTTATGCTTAATGCTTTATCTTTTGATTGCTTATTGAATGATTGAATGCATCTAGAAAAGTTAAGGTACTTTGTACAACCATGAATCCTTTGTAAGGCACAATGACTCTTGGCATAGGAGGATTCATTGGTTCTTTGCAAGTACTCCAGCTAGATCTTCATGACTACATTTCAATATTCACCATTATTGTGCTTTAACTAAGAATCGAATACTAACACAGTGGTTTGATGAATTGTAGAATTATTTGCTTGTTTGTAGACGGGTTGACTGCTGGCACGGACAATTCTTGTAAATCTCTACAAAGACATTAGAACCATACTCTTAATTCCCACAGTCCATCTTTATCCTCCAATTAACTTGTTGTTGACACATGAGTTAATTAAGTTCTCAAGCACAAATATAAAAATCAGATAATTGACTACATGTTCAGATCTTCGAGCTAAAGGGTGACTTTTAAATTTAAGATAATATTATATTTTGTCTAAAAAAACCCTTTGGAGAGAATCTTATATTCTGTCCAAGAAATTCCATAGATATCATAACTTCAAATCTCAAGGGTTTCGGTCACTTTGGTCTCTATCAATATTCACTCTGAAACACCAACATTAATTCCCTGTGAATTCGACTCTGGACTTAACCGAATTATAACTACAACTTAATTGTTTGCAATTGGGTGTACATATTTTGGATCAAGTCGGCCACCACCATCACTCCCAACTTGTTTGGTACCACTTGTGTGGGACAAACCCATTTACTGTCATCAAGTAGCTTGAGCACTTCATCTCTAACCACATCCTTCTTAGTGGGATTGAGTTTTTTTTTTTGTGGTTGTCGGGATGGCTTGGAGTCTTCTTCAAGATATATTCTATGAGTGCAAATGAGATGACTAATTCTCTTGATGTTGGTAATAGTTCAATTGATCGCTCCCTTATGCTTTCCCAAGACTTGCAACAGTTTTTCCTCTTGCCCCGGATCTAATGAAGAACTTATCACCACTAAAAATGTTAGGTTCACCCTTAAGAACGCATATTTAAGTGTGGATGGTAATAGTTTCAACTCCAAAGTAAGTAGTTGCATTGTGGATGGAAAAATTTTCTTTTCTTGTGGTGGTAGTTTTTCAAAGGGTGGGATCCTAGTCCTCACCCTTTGCACTATCTCCGGTTCCACATCCTCAAGAAACTCTTCCTCCTTCGAACTTGTATGGCTCAGAAAATTCATGTAATGCTCCTCAATGTGTCAATCCGGTTGACTTCATGAATTTCCTCATCATCCCCCAGTTATTTGCAAAGGTTGAACACATTGAGATCCATTGTCATGTTTTCAAATGCAAGCTTCATTAGACCATTCCTGTAATTGATTACAGAATTAGAAGTTTCAAGGAAAGGCATACCTAATATTATAGGAATCTGTGAATTAGGGTTAGCAATAGGGTGAGTACAAAGCACAATCTTAGGCTTCTCAAGTTGTTCACCCTATTCAGAGTTACCCTCAGTCTCTTTTCATTTTTCAAAGTAGATTTGGATGAGACCTTAGGTAAAATGATTTTGTCTATTTCATTCACACTCATAAGAGTGGTGATAGCCTTAAGTTGCTCAAAATTCTATTTGGTAACATTGGACGATTCGATCACATGTTAACCCTTAGGGTTTTCTTGGGGTTAAGAAGAAAATTTCCCTTTTTCTTGTTCGAAAGACCCCATAGCTTTAGTCAACTTAGTGATTTGTGTCTGAATGTCAATAAAAACATTGGCATTTTGACTATTGATTGTGGTTTGACTCTAAATGAATTGATGCATGACATCCTCCAAATTTATCTTGTGAAGAAGTTGGTATGTGGGCTGATTGGGTGGTTCTTGTTGACTAGACTTTTTTTGAGGTGGGTTTTGCGATGGACCATGGGTATTGGGAGCTAGATGACGGACTATGACCAACCTCGTGCTGCTAAATTTTGTCTAATTCCAATTTGTTCAAAATCCTCACATATCACAAGTCTTTTAGCAATAATAGGCTTAGAAAACAAGTTAGTATCATACCAAACTTACTGATCAATTTTTTCAAACATAACATTGTTGGCTAGATTGTGAACCTGGGGTTGTTCCTCTTGCTGCGGGATGACTTCAGGAGGTGGAGAGGCTCCTTGCCTTGTTCAACTTGATGAGGCTCTTGTCCTTGCTCTTGGATCCATGAATTCTTGAATTTCTTGCTCAATATAAGGTTTCAAGGATTTTTTTCAGTAAAAACCTAAAAGATGATGGGTAAGTGTTTAATCGGAGTAAAATTGAAGAAAATCTAATGGTTTAAATCCAAAGAGAGAAGGTGGGGAAATCTGTTAGTTTTTTGAATTTCTGCTGCGAGGGAACTGTTAGACTATGCAATTTCGAGAACTGTGGGTTTTATACTAGGCAGTACTATCCAAACGCTATTAGCATCATCCAGACTTCCTCTTTTCATTCAATCAACAATCGCCCTCTGACCTCCCTCCCACTACTCCAGCAGTAATTCATGAATTTTGATTTACTTAGTCCACAAGACAACCCCTATTCCAAACCTATAAATAAAAAGAAGCCCTTCTATGCTAGGGTAAGTCTCTTGAGAGAAAATTATGTCTACCAAATACCTTGAGAACTTGTGAACCAACTCTAAATCCCTAGAGACTAATAAAAATACATCTTGAGACTATAATCCAACTTCACACATTAGAGAAAACAATCTATTGGAGATCAACTAAAATCTATTGAAGAAGTGTACATACAAAGGACGTTGGTGAAGAAGATTGCTCGAGGCATAAACAATCCATTGTAGTGGAGAGTTCAAGTGATGATATCCATATCATTGGTGGATGATATCCAATGAAGAGGTTTATTGGAGGAAAAGAACATCTAACAATGGTATTGGAATAAGAGGAATAGATGTAAAGAATGAAGCGAAGGACAAAAGAAATGCTAAGGATTAGTATACCTTCTTTCATTGTGGACAGGTGAAGCATATGAGGTATAGGTGTTTGCAGTTGCAATAGGAAAACTGGAATTTTTATCCAAAGTTCCATCAGGATGAAGGATCGTAACCACCAAGAGTAAAAGGACAGGGTACACCACAAAATTAGATAAGTGGTGAACAAGGGAATCTTCAAAATATATATTGATGCTTGTGGTATAATATGAAGGAGAAAATTTTGAGGAAGAAATTCTTTTAAGGTTGTTGAGATTGTGATGTCCGAGGTTGTGAGAGTCTGGTCTCGAGAGTCATTCCTAACTAGGAAAAACCTCAACTGATTTGATCAAATAAATTGTGTTGGTGTGGTTCAAAATTTTAAAATGACATAGGTTGGATGAGATAAGAACAGTGAATTAAAGGAACCGAATGAATTAGATCGAACTGATGGAATCAGTCGAATTGGGGTTGGATTTTGGATTAAGTGGGTTTATGTACCTTCAAGGAAGGCTGGAGAAATGAAATTAAGTATTTAGAAGTTGTAGAATTTAAATGTGTAAAAAAAATTTTAAAAAAAATTGGATTTGGGTGAAATTACCAAAATATTCCTCCAAGCACCTCACATGGTGCCATTTCTATATAGGCAATATAATGATTAACTTTGCTTAAGATTATCTAAGTGACTCTGAAGGATTAGATCAAAGAAAAAATGAGGTGAGAGAGAGAAAAAAAATTAGAAGAAGAAGGAAGTTCATAAACGAGTTTGAGGTTCTGGGAGTTTTGGACACAAAGGCTAATGAGGCTCTTAACTTTGCTTCAAGGAATCCAACTGAGCTTTGTTTTATACTTTCGGAGT
Source organism: Ilex asprella (assembly GCA_023539305.1). Lineage (NCBI taxonomy): Eukaryota > Viridiplantae > Streptophyta > Magnoliopsida > Aquifoliales > Aquifoliaceae > Ilex > Ilex asprella. The sequence continues at coordinate 1,490,344 of CM042201.1, read as the reverse complement.
GTTGTATAGCTTGCGTGTAGGTTTAAAATCCATGATCGTGGTGGGGGAAGGTGTGGTGATGAAACCCTAAGTGGGATTGAATCTTGAAAATCAAGAGCTTTAAAAACTTGTTTTTAATTGTTAGGGTACTAGGCCTAGCTAATTTGGGGTCAAGGAATCTGTTTATGGCCTTAGAATTGAAAAAAAAGGAGGTGTAGGGGGTCAAAATCGAAGTTGCATGTCTAGTCAACCTTATTGAACTGATTTTTTTATCAACGTTGGCATTAAATTCATGAGGAATGGTGGGGTTTCCATCCAAGGGGCTTGTGGAGTTTGAAAGTAGGTTATGTTGGGAGTAGATTGGCATTGGAATTGGAATGTTTGGTGTTCTGTGGAGGAAGAACAAAAGGAGAGAAATGAGAGACTTGGGCTGAACATCTGAAGAACCTAGGGTTCTTGGGAAGAAGAAGAAAAAAAATAAAGGGAGGAGGGGTAGCCCACCCTAATGGTGCGTGAGGGTGTGCGGGATGGCTATTCAACCTATGATTGGTGGGGCTAAGCTTCATTTTCCAAGGGGAGTCCATTGGTGGCCTCACATCTCTAATTCAATATGGTATATGTCACGTAAAATAATTGTTTTGCCCTTCGGGTCTTGATTTGACATGATTTGGGGGCTGTTTGACCAAACCAACTTTAAATTCATATTTTGGTAGTTTAAATAGAGTTATGCCTAAATTTCACTTAAAATTTTCATTAGTCTAGTTTTGGCAATTTTTGGACTGACACACAAAATGAGGTAGGGTTCTCAATTGCAAAACATGCATGATTTTTTTTATTTTGTTTAAATATATCAAATATGTTATTAATATTGTTTAAAAGTGTTTATGAAGTTAAGATTGGGTGGATAGCACTGATGTGAAACTCATACTCGGTTAGAATTTTGGAAATGTGTGTTGTGTGATCATTTGAATTGTACGATAACTAAGGAAATTCAAGATATTTTCTATGAAATGTAAGTGCACACAAGATTGAGTGGCAGAGGATTTACATTCCAAGTTGAAACCTCATTGAGTTTGTAAATGACTAGGTGGCCCAGTTGGTCTTCAAACTTGGGTCCCGAATTGTGGGTTAGGGAGCGTATCTTTCTTGTGGTAGAAGTCCCCTAAAATAATGGATTATATGATTTGTATTGATCCTAAGTGGTCTATAGGATGATGCTATTCGGTGTGGTAGGTATTGGTATTGATATTGTTTTACAATTTTCATCCTTAGATGTTTTCGCATTATTAGCTATGTATGAAATGGATGTTCTTTTTAAATGTCCAATCATTGCAACATATGTATTTTCAAACTCGTGTGTTTTGGAATTGAGATTTTCTACTGAGTTGTTGATGCTCACCTTAAATTGTTTCTTTCTTTTCAGACCTGGACGAGCGGTGACACTAAGGAGTATTTTGGACTATAAGCTTATGTTTATATTGACTTAGTGTATTTGTAATAAACATGTATGTTATACTAAGTTCGAGTTTGTATTATTGTATGTCCAAGAATGCTATGACTTTGAATTGCTAAGTAACTTTTAAGGGTTGTTAGCTATATCATTTATATTTTGATGACGGTTCAGCCGAGTTTTTAACCTGTTTTGTTATCATTATCACATAACGTGCTTGTGTGGTGCGAGGCATTATACGTTACATGTCTGGGAGATCCGGATGTGACAATTCAAGAATTGAACCCACCTTGTGAATTCTGAAGGCTTCTCATGACCTGACAATATATTATAAATTTTTAAGTTAATTTTTATGTTTTATAATTTTATAATTTTTTATTGTACGACCGATTTGACCAGTTAAACTATTGGTTGAACCTATGACTCATCAACCTTGTCCCTCTATCGAGTTAGTGTCCAGTTAGGTCTGGTTCTGATAACTATGGTGAATAGACGCAACCTCAGACACATCTTCAAATTGCTACTATAATGATAAATATTCTTGCTTTAAATTGTATTTCCCTCTCATTCTTGCTAAATTGGAAAACCAACTATTGGATTTGTTAAATTTTATTTTTAAAATGTTTGATCCAGATCCTTTGATCTTGTTTTTTCTTTACTTCTATCTTTTTTATGGCAATATCAAGGGTGTATTCAAACTTGTTACCTTCTATACTTATATTCAAATCATGTGTTTATAGTCAATCTTTAATTTTTCACATATGGATCATTTCACTTTAAAGCTACAATATTCACATTGTTGTGAAAGCGTGAGTGGTTAAAATACTTATTATGATTAAAATATAAGTGGGCGGTTAAAATATTTATTCTGATTAGATGGTTAAATATATAAAAAAAACCTATTTTGGTTAAAAGGAAATAATAAGATAAATCATTAGATCTAAACAATCTAGACTGATGTTGTGTTTTTCTAAGTCAAGAGCGTAAAGAGATTAAGCAAGACACTTTGTTTATTAATATAGATAAACAAAACGATCAGATTGCATATCATAATTTTCACTTTCTTTATTTTCCTCCATCCAGGGTAGGTCCAATCATAAGGCAAATAAAACTTGAATTTTAGACCTCACTTTTAAGGAATGCCATTATAATTTGCATGTGAAGATTAATGGTGCAAAACAAATATTAAATCTATAACACCCCAAAATCCACCTTGGACGGCATTACTATTTAAACCATTCATATCATGAGAGCGACTAATAAAAACCATAAATACATAAAGTTTTAATCATCATATATAATATCTACATTATCATCCAAAAGAATATGCCAAACTATGTCAATTACATCTCAAAAATTAAGTGGGGAATAAACATAACATCATTCTAACAATGTCTCAAAAACGTCTATCTAGTATAGGACAAAAAAAGAGCAACTCCTCTAAGCCATCCCCTCAGGATCCACGCTTCCATCCACATGAGCTTCCCAAGTTACCTGCTCATCGACTCTGAGTTCTTCCTCTAAACCGAAATCTGAGAATAATATTGTTTGTAAGGGATGAGCACTAAGCTCTGTAGCAACATTCTCCCAAACTCGAACAAGGTTTGAAAAACATATAAAACAGCTCGGTCCCATTTTTCAAAATACCATATATAACTTTTGAAAGAAAACTATGACAGTTAAACAGATCTCAAGTTAACGCAATGACAATAAAGTAAATGAGGAGTAAACCAAGTTACGAATAATAAGCCATTTCCAATGACAAACAATTTCTAACAAGTTCTGGTGGAATCCCATACTTTCAACAAATTCTTGTAGAAACCATTTACCATTAGTCACAATAAACCATTTTCAACAATAATAAACAATAACACATAATATGTATCCATATTTCACATTATGTATCCATATCCCATAATATGTATCCATATCCCACAATATGAATCCATATTCGTACTTGTATGTTGGTTAAGTTTCATTCTCATGTAGGTCAGTTGCTTCCCATTAATCTACATGACGATTCTATCTCGTTCACCCATCACAATCATTCCCCTTAGGGACAAATCACAAATACTTCAGGAAGGGCATATACCGTCCCTCACGGGATTGACGAAATCCTTCCCAAGGAAGGTATACCATCCTCCAGACACGAACTTACGTGAACAATAGTGATTGTTGTCACAACAACAATCAACTACAAGTGTTAGGAACTCTCTCACCCCCATTAGAATAGACTAACCTCTAACACTCTACTGTAGCTCTCGAAGTAAATTCAAGTCCATCACAACAACCATACAAGAGATGTAATACCAAC
>CM042201.1:1476052-1486501 GCA_023539305.1 Ilex asprella | reverse complement strand
GGTGGATATTTAGAACCGTGGTTTCTTTTGTACTAGACTAGAAAATTCTTTTGGACATGGTGTAGTCTAGTTCCTTTTGTAATTTCCGCTGCGCTATATTAGTAAACTTTTCATTGGGAATGTAAAGGCCAAAGATGGCATATTCTTTTGGGATATTGATGTAAATGTTATGAATCATTGCTATGAAGTCTGCTTTATTGACGATTTATCTTAGTGCTCTCATGGTATGAATGGTTAATGAATGTAATGTCGTCCAGGGGGTATTTTGGGGTGTTACAATGGGCCTCCACGCACTTGCTTGAGTCCATGCCTCTTGAATCAGCCCATTGAGTGCCCTCCTTAAACTTCTTTGCTCGTGCTCTCGTAATCAGCCCAATTCTATTATCTTTCACATCTTCGAATTTGTGTTTTCTTGAGCATCTTATGGATTGCATCAGTAGGTACTTAAGTCCATATATTTTTTAAATCTCAAATTACCCTTAACAGTATTAGTTTTATCCAGTTATAGAAAGTCACATAGGTTAAATCATTGAAGTATGTATGAAAACTCTTGATTGAGTTATATATAGAAACCGTTTATTAAATATTATGATAATTAACTGAAATTTTATATGGAAGTTATATATTTTGATAGTTATATGTGGGAAGCTTAATATACGAATAAATTGTTAGTCTATTAAATCAAAATCAGATCACAAAATTTCTTTAACAACAGTAATGCATAATATAGGGAGGCTGAACAATACCAACAGAGTTCAGTAACCCCCATATGTTAAAGTAGCGTAATCATAAATTTTGTAGTAAAGTGAGATATGTAATGGTGTAGAAATGAAACCCACAAATTATAACCGTAGGAAATACTAATATTGTAAAATTAATAGTTCAAGCCGGTTTACCTAGTGAATATATGAGATAATTTATAAAAGAACGTATATCAACTATATTTGGGGTACAAATGTATGTTGGGTAAGTTTGGGTTGGCTTTGGAAGGGTTTAGGATGGATTGAAAATGAAAAAATGGAGGAAAAAGGTAAAACTGGGCAAAACCGTACCGGTACTGTATACCGGAACTGAACCGTACCGGTTCTGCGTACCGATACTGTTTCATACCGGTACAGTGTTCCAGAGCAACTTGGTCCAGAGAGTTCGACGTACCGGTACATGATTGGTTGGAAATACCTCACCTAACTTAACCCCTAATTATTCTCCCTCAAATGATGCAATGTATGGCCGGGGGAGAAAAATTTCTTCCCCTGGGGATAGTGTCAAAAGAAAGGGCAATGAGGCAAGGGAAATGGAATGATGTAAAATGGGATGTGTGTGCACAAAAGTGCTCCCCAATCGCAAGGAGTCTTTCATGGTCGGTGTTTTACTTGGAAGAGTATTCCAAGGTCGTCTCCTCAGGGAAGGAAAGGGAGTTTTGTGAAAATAATTTTGCAAAAGTAAAAAGAAAGTGTAAAATCTTGTATTTGAGTTTTGTGGTTGGTTTGTAAATGAAAATGCAAGAAAACAAGTGTTGGCTAATCCTAAGGATTCATTCCAATGGGAATACCAAATCAACTTAAAACCTTCCTCCGATTGAGCATGAATGAATGATTGATTCGGGGGAAGCTAGGGACGAGGTTGGTGAGTATCTAAGCATAAGTCGTGACTAGGCCTACGGGATATCAAAGGCTCACCAACTCATCCACTCTCAACCCCGTCAAACCGAACCATTTGACTCAAAAGGGAGGAGTGAAGATGAGTTGAAATGGAATCCCCAAGAGGAGGTCTTCCCTTGGATTAACCAACTTAAAAGCTAGCTACTCATGCATAAAGGAAAGACAAGCATAATTTAAATGGACATAATGAGAAAATAAAGCATGGAACTTAACTAAATGCAAGAAAACATAAACTAAGAAGAAAAACATTCAATACCCATTTTAAGCTAAGAAATGAAGAAAGCTTCAATACAACAATGGTAGATTCAAGAACATATAACTAAACTTGCAATAAACTTGAAAGGAATGAGATTAAAGTGCAAGAGTTAAGGATTACAAGAGTCTTACAATAAACTACAAGTGAAAAGATGGAAGAAAATACAAAAACATAAATTTCTCACACTATGGCACTATTCATCATCTTCTTCCTTGGGAGCTTTCTAAGCTTAGGTAGCCACACTCTTAGAACTTGTGTAATGCTGAATATAATGGAGTGTATGCCTTTAATTTTCGTGCATGGTGGTCCCCAAGGTGTAAGAGCAGGCCTTTCCAAGAGAGGGGCTGATTTGATTGAGTCTTGAATGCTAGGACAAGCTTAGCCATCCTCCCCACTTGCCTTGCTCTTCTCTCCATTCCTCATTGATTGCAAAGCCTCCAAAGTCTTCCAATAGGGTGTAGGAGGCATGTGGTTGTGTAAGAAAATGTTGGGGAGCAAGTGGGAGAAGAGTAGGTGGGACCCCCAAGCCGCAAAGTTGAGTTGCAGGCGATTCTAGGCTGTTTCGGGCATGTCTACCGGCAGAGTGTAATGTCTACCAGTAGAGGGCACTCCAGTAGCTTTACCCTACCGGTAGGGTCTACCGGTAGAGTTTCTGCTGTGGACCACCTTCGGTAGAAATGACATAACTCTTGATCTAACAGTTGGATTGAGCTGAAATTTTGACACGATACAGAAGACATCCAGATCTACAACTTTCATGTTTTGAACTTTTCCAGATTCTAAGTAGATCATGGTCAAAATGGAGGAAAACCGAGGCTCTTCTACACAGTGGCGTGGCTGCTGGCGCCTTTGTTCCAAAACACCAATACCTCCTTGATTTCTTCACTTTTAAGCCTCCAATTCTTCATGTATTGTGTTCATATCAATACCACAAATCCAACATAGTTGCAAGGTCCTAAAATCCAACATTTAAGCTATCAACACATGCAACATCGAAAATTCGACATTATTCATAAAATAGGCTAACACTAAGTAATTAAATGCAAAAGTTGAGTTATAATGAATGTAATGAGGCCATGAAATGTGCAATATTATATGCTCATCAGTACAGCGTACCGATACAGTGTGCCGGTACTGCCGAAAGAGGTCTGAAACTTTAAGGTCGCGATCCGAGCCCAATTTTCGCCCTATAAATACATTATGTCGCCTTCTTTGGCTCTATTTCAGCCCCTCCAACCTTAGAAACCCTAAGAGAGAAAGAAATGAGAAAAAGAGAGGAAAAAAGGAAGAGAGAAACACTTGCTTCGAAGGGATTTATACCTTGGAGTCCATCAAAACTTAGATTTCAAGAGTCAAGGTAGGGGATTTCTTCTCTTTCTCTTTCACTGAGATTAGGGTTTATGCATATATATATGTTTTGTTCTAAATGCTATATATATGATATGAAATCATCCTCTCTTAGTCTTTTGGGCAAGGATTACATGTTTCTAACAAAGTTAGGGTTGAATACCCACGAAATTCCTCTTTTATTTTTAAAACCATAGATTTTGGAGAGTGATGAATTTTCTTCTTAAATTCTTCCTTCATTATCGATTTTGGAACCATAGAACTTTGTGTGGAGTACTAAATTATCGAATTGTGATCTCTTGTATTTTTCATAGTTGATTTTCGAAATTGCCAAATGATGAAATTGGGAATTTTTAGAAATATGCTTGTAATTAAGAATATGTTGATTTTCTTATTGTATGATGGTTATGAGGGACTTGAATTTCCATCGAGAGATGTCGTAGAGTGTTAGAGGTTAGTCTACCCCAGTGGGGATGAGATGGTTTCCTAACACTTGTAGTTGGTTGTCATTTGGTAATGCGACTACTATCGTTCACTGGAGTTCAAACTAGGGTTGGTATACCTTTCCTAGGAAGGGGTTCGTCACTACCATTGGTATGGTAGACGCCATTTCCCAAAGTGCGTGTGATCTGATTGTGATTGGTGAACTAAGTATAGTCGTTGGGTAGATTTATGGGAAGCAATCAACGTACATGGCATATGATAAACCAATATAGATCTATATAACTATATGAGAACATGAATTGGATTATGACGGAGCCGGTGCATTGGTATGGGACAAGGTAACGACAGACGTTTTTCCTAACTATTTGGAAATGGTTTCTTTGAGAAATGATTTTGAATGTTTCCATTTAATTATTGCGGTTGTATAAACTTGAGATCTACCTAAATGTCCTTGTTTTATTTCAAAAGCTATATATGTTGTTTTGTTAAATGAGACCCACCTTTTTTATATTTTTTTAAACCTTGTTTGAGTTTGAAAAGATTTTGCTACAGAGCTTCGTGCTCATCCCCACAGTTGAACATTTTTCAGATTTTGTGCCAGAGGATGAGCTCGGTGCTAACGAGCCGGGGAATGGAGAAACTTCACTAGAGGGACACTTGGATCCCGAGTGGGACATATAGAGATGTCGTTTAGTTTTGTAGTAGACTAGGATATTCTTTTGAACAATGTAAAGTCTAGTTTACTTTTGTAATTTTTCGCTGCGTTACAATTAGTTAATTTTGTTGAAATGTAAAGGCTTGGATGTGCCTATTCTTTTGGGACAATGTAATAGACATTATATATCTATGATGAATGGAATTTATTTACTGATGAAATATCTTAGTGCTCTCATTATGTAAATAGTTTTAGAATGTAATGCCGTCCAGGGTGGTTTTTGGGGAGTTACAGATTTTTGGTATTAGAGCCTAGACTTTAGGTCTTATATGAGAGTTGTAGGCTTTGGATTCACACTAGAGAAATAGGACAAGGTCGAAAGAAATTTTTTGGTCGTGTTCTATAAGAAGCATATGCTTTAGATTAAAGTAATATTTAGGATATCTTGTACATCAATGAAACTCAATTGTGAATTGATGTGCATGATGGACGGAAGACGAGGACGTGGTGACCAAGCACCCCTTCCTCCGTCACCACCTCCCGATGCCATGAATGGCATATACCAATACTAACGGGAACTAACCACTCCGGTACAACACTAGAATGGGAACAACAATAACAATGGTGGGGCTCATCCATTAGCCCAGTACCGGGCAACGGAAACGAGAATTTCTATGACAACACCCACCTACCTTCCAAGGAAGCTCTAATCCCTTAGATGCAGATAGATGGATCCGTCGAGAGAAGAAGATTTGTGATGGCATGGGAGTTGCTGAGGACTTGCGGGTTGGCTTAGCTATCTATCTGTTCGAGAGGGAGGTTGACCATTGGTGGGACTCAGTAAAACGAAGAAGAAACACCGAGGTACTTACTTGGGAGGAGTTCAACCAAGTCTTCCAGGACAAGTACTTCCTAGAATCAGTCAGAGACCGGATGAAAACATATTTTCTTGCTCTACGACAGGGCAGCATGACAGTGGCCGAGTACGAGAGAAGGTTTGATGAGCTATTCCGTTATACTACGAAGTTTATATCTACTGAGGCCAATAGGGTCAAACACTTTGAACAGGGCTTGAGACTGGTCATTCGAGATAAGCTTGTGACTCTCAAAATTCGGAACTATGGGGATCTTGTTGACAGAGCGGCTCTGGTTGAGAGAGATATAGAAGACAACCAGCGACGACATAGCTTAGCGAGAGGAGGTTCGATCAAGATGGACCCTAGCACCAGTGGAGCACAGAGGGCGTTACCCTACCGTCACCCTGACCAGGCAGGGGGATAGAGACCGCAGATAGCTCGAGGAGCAGGAATTGTACCGGGGAGGATAGCCACAGACCCCCATCAGTGTTTCGCATATGGAGGAGTGGGGCACTTCAGACACAATTGCCCATCGCTTCCACCGAGGGCCAACAAAGCGACAGGACAAGCGGCCACAAACTGGTCACTACAACAACAGAGACCGTTACAGGCTCCAGCCACCGACGGCGCCAACCAAGGAAGGGTATTTGTTTTGACCCAACCGGAGGAAGATGCCTCCAATGCAGTGGTAGAAGGTATAATTCTTCTTTATAATTTATGGGCCCGAATTCTATTTGATCCCGGTGCGACTCATTCATTCATATGAAATGCATATGCTCTTAACTTGGGATTGGGTTTTGAGAAACTAGAACATGCGTTGCATATTGACTTGCCTACAGGAGAACAGTTGGGTACAAAAAGGGTGTGTAGAGGTTGCGTGCTTTGAATTGGGGAGCACGCATTGATCGTAGATTTGATTGCTTTAGACATAAAAGGATATGATGTCATCTTTGGGATGAACTTGTTGTCTGCTTTTCGGGCAATAATGGATTATTTTCGCAAGCGGATTACATTTCAGTTACCAGGAGGGGTAGTTTTCAGTTTTATCAATGACCAAAGTTCTTCTCATCTATTTCTTACTACGGGTAGTAGATTCTTAAAAGCTAAGGCGGAGAGCCAGTTGAGTTTCTTAGCCAGCTTAATGGGAGATGATCTGGCCAAATCCCATGCGGATGTGATGTTGATAGGATCAAATTTTTTGGATGTTTTCCCTGACGAATTACCTGGGTTACTACCACAAAGAGAAGTTGAGTTCAAGATTGATCTCTATCCGGGAACCGAGTCCATATCTATTGCTCCCTATTGGATGGCAGCTTTGTATTTAAAGGAGCTAAGGAAGCAAATGGACCATCTATTGGCAATTGGGTTTATCCGTTTGAGTACTTCACCTTGGGCAGCCCCGATCCTTTTTGTGAAGAAAACAGATGAGACGCTTCGGTTATGTATGGATTATCGAAGGTTGAATCGGGTGACAGTGAAGAATAAATATTCGTTGCCACGGATCAATGACTTATTTGATCAATTGAGGGGTTCTAAGTATTATACCATAATTGACCTTCGCACAGGGTACCATCAATTACGGATCTGAGAGGAGGATATTCCTAATACTGCTTTTCGTACTTGGTATGGTCATTTCGAGTATACGGTGATGCCATTTGGATTGACTAATGCACTCGCAGCCTTCATGGACTTGATGTACAGGGTATTTCGACCGTATCTGGATCAGTTTGTTATCGTATTCATTGATGACATCCTAATCTATTCCCGCACACACGAAAAACATGAACGCCATTTCACAATTGTGCTCTAGACCTTGAGGGAGCATAAGTTATATGCTAAGATGAGTAAGTGTGAGTTTTGGATGAAGGAGGTAAAATTCCTTGGTCATGTGGTGTCGGAACAAGGTGTAGCTGTTGATTATGCTAAGATTGAAGTCGTAATGAAATGGGAACCACCGAAGAATGTGACCGTAGCAGGCTACTACCAGAGGTTCGTGGAGGGATTCTCCAAGCTTGCGATGCCGATGACTCACCTTACAAAGAAAGGGGAGAAATTCTTGTGGACTCAAGAGTGTGAACGAGCCTTTCGCACCTTGAAGGAGAGGTTGACGACGGCTCATGTTCTTATTATTCCGAACGGTGGGAAAGGATACGATGTTTACACCGATGCTTCACTGAGAGGTTTGGTATGTGTGTTAATGCAAGGAGGCAAGGTAGTTGCTTATGGCTCGAGGCAACTCAAGACTCATGAGCATAATTATTCCACTCATGACTAGGAGCTTGCCGCTGTGGTTTTTGCTCTCAAGTTGTGGAGGTGTTATTTGTATGAAAAAAAGTTTCAAGTGTTCTCGGACCACAAGAGTCTCAAGTATGTGTTCACACAGAAGGACTTGAATCTTCGGCAAAGAAGGTGGATTGAGTACCTAGAAGATTACGATTTCACACTCAACTACCATCCAGGGAAGGAGAATGTAGTAGCCGATGCACTTTACAGGAAGTCTTGAGGTGAACTAAATGTGCTTGCAAGTCAATGGACGATGAGGGATGCCCCTTGGAGATTATGACCTATGGGTTGGGGAAGACGGAGCTCGACCATGTCTATTCAATCTAGTAGCCCAACCTACCCTCCAACGTAGAATTGTAGAGTTACAACGCTTGGATCCTGACTTAGAGTCCATTCGAGCTAAGTTGGAAAATGGGGAAACAATTGAAGGGTGGTTTTGGAAGAATGGAGAATTGAGATATAAGGAAAAGCTATGTATACCCAACATTCGTCTCTAAAGGAGGAGATATTTGGAGAGTGTCATTGCTCTAAGTTTGCTATCCACCCTGGAAGCACAAAGATGTATAGGGATATGAAGCGCCAGTATTGGTGGAGAGGAATGAAGCTACATGTGGCTAAGTATATCTCCAAGTGTGCGGTATGCCAGCAGGTGAAGATCGAACATCAAAAGCCAGGAGGATTACTACAATCTTTGTCTATCCCAGAGTGGAAGTGGGATCACATTACTATGGACTTCATGTCGAGTTTACCACGGACTTCACGGGGACATAATACGGTATGGATTATTGTGGATAGACTCACCAAGTCTGCTCATTTCTTAAGTGTGAAGACCACAAACCACTTAGATACGTTGAGCCAACTCTACATCCGTGAGATTGTCAGGTTGCATGGAGTTTCACTATCTATCGTATCGGATCGTGATTCTCATTTCGTGGCACGATTTTGGCAAAGTCTTCAAAGAGCTTTGGGGACAGAGTTACACTTCAGCACCGTATTTCACCCTCAAACAGATGGAAAATCCAAAGGGTGATACAGATTCTGGAGGACATGTTACGGGCTTGCGTGTTAAACTTCAAGGGGAGTTGGAGTGATCATTTGCCATTAGTGGAATTCGCGTACAATAACAGTTATCAGATAAGCATTGAGATGGCACCGTATGAGGCATTGTATGGAATGCCATGTCGATCACCGACATGTTGGTTGGAAGCTAGTGAGAGTAGCTTATTTGGACTGGAGATTGTTCGAGAACTACCGAGAAGATTCAACTCATCCGGGAGAGGCTACACACGGCATAAAGTCGACAGAAAAGCTATGCGGATCAAAGACGAAGACCCTTGGAATTCGAAGTGGGAGACTACGTATTCCTCAAGGTTTCACCCAAGAAGGGAGTATTTAGATTTGGCAAGAAGAGAAAGTTAGCGCCAAGATATACGGGGCCATTTGAAGTGATCAAGGCAGTGGACAAAGTGGCGTATCAACTTCGGCTACCAGCTCAATTGTCAAGCGTACACGACGTATTCTATGTGTCGATGTTGAGAAAGTGTCGGATGCAACACCGATCGTAGACTTGGAAGATATTGAGATTCAAGACGTAACAACTTATGAAGAACAACCAGTGAAAATTCTTGATACCAAGGAGAAGGTACTTCACAACAAAGTCATCCGACAAGTGAAGGTTTTGTGGCAACACCATGGAGTGGAAGAAGCTACTTGGGAACCGGAGGTAGAAATGCGAGAGAAGTACCCGTATTTATTCACTACTTGAGGTAAGTTTCGAGGACAAAACTTTCTTTAAGGGGGGAGGATTGTAAACCCCCACATGTTAAAGTAGTGTAATCATAAATTTTGTAGTAATGTGAGATATGTAATGGTGTAGAAATGAAAGTCACAAATTATAACCGTAGGAAATACTAATATTGTAAAAATAATAGTTCAAGCCGGTTTAGCTAGTAAGTATATGAGATAATTTATAAAAGAACGTATATCAACTATATTTAGGGTACAAATGTATGTTGGGTAAGTTTGGGTTGGCTTTGGAAGGGTTTAGGATGGTCTGGAAATGAAAAATGGAGGAAAAAGGCAAAACTGGACAAAACCGTACCGGTACTGTGTTCCGGAGCAACTTGGTCCAGAGAGTTCGACGTACCGGTACAGTGTACCGGTACGGCCGAAAGAGGTTTGAAACTTTACGGTCGTGATCCTAGCCTGATTTTTGCCCTATAAATACATTATGTGCCTCCTTTGGCTCTATTTCAGCCCCTCCAACCTTAGAAACCATAAGAGAGAAAGAAAGGAAAAAAAGAGAGGAAGAGAGAAACACTTGCTTCGAAGGGATTTATACCTTGGAGTCCATCAAAACTTAGATTTCAAGAGTCAAGATAGGGGATTTCTTCTCTTTCTCTTTCATTGAGATTAGGGCTTATGTATATATATATATATATATATGTTTTGCTCTAAATGTTATATATATGATATGAAATCATCATCTCTTAGTCTTTTGGACAAGGATTACATGTTTCTAACAAAGTTAGGGTTGAATACCCACGAAATCCCTCTTTTGTTTTTAAAACCATAGATTTTGGAGAGTGATTCAATTTTCTTCTTAAATTCTTCATTCATTATCGATGTTGGAACCATAGAACTTTGTGTGGAGTACTAAATGATCGAATTGTGATCTCTTGTATTTTTCATAGTTGATTTTCGAAATTTTCAAATGATAAAATTGAAAATTTTTAGAAATATGCTTGTAATTAAGACTATGTTGGTTTCCTTATTGTATGGTGGTTGTGAGGGACTTAAATTGCCATCGATAGATGCCGTAGAGTGTTAGAGGTTATTCTACCCCGGTGGGAGTGAGATAGTTTCCTAACACTTATAATGTGTTGTCATTTGGTAATGCGATCACTATCGTTCACTGGAGTTCGAACTAGGGTTGGTATACCTTTC
>CM042201.1:1461128-1471219 GCA_023539305.1 Ilex asprella | reverse complement strand
ATATTTAATATCCTATTGTAATTATATTTAATACCCTATTATAATTACATTTAATACTCTATTATAATTATATTTAATAGTTAATATCCTCTGTAATTATATTTAATACCCTATTATAATTACATTTAATACCCTATTATAATTACATTTAATAGTTAATACCACTCTAATTATATTTAATACCCTATTGCAATTACATTTAATACCCTATTGCAATTACATTTAATAGTTAATACCCTCTGTAATTATATTTAATACCCTATTGTAATTATAATTAATAGTTAATACCCATTCCAATTACATTTATTATTATATTTAATAGTTAATACCTTATTATGTAAAAATATTATGAGACCTTAATATTATGAAAAAATGTGTTTATTTGATAAAAATTAAGTATTTGAAACTAATTTAAGTGATTTTTGCCTCATGCCAAGCCTTTTTTTCCTCCAATTTAAATTTATTCTTCTATAAAGTGATGTTAACTCAATAAATATGTTGAATTAATCAATTATTTAGCTTATCTTTATAAATTAATGGATTGTATTTGTGTTTCCATGCATTTTTGAAATATTTTCGTTTTTTAGCTGACCGAAACGGTACTTCAAAACAAAATTTCGATCCTTGCCCGTGGTTAATGTAACTAAATGAAATGTCATAAGGCAAATGAAAAGTCATGCAAACTTTTAGAAATCAGCCAATGTCTAGTCAATATTCCAAGTGGATCCAACATCATCCAACATATGCCAAATTAAGGCTTAAGGCCTTAGAACCATCCAGCCCACGTCTTTTATACACATTTATTAGACATTGCCATTTTTCATCAACTTTCTCCAGCCTGAGAGAACTCGACCTTGGCGAGTTAAAAACATAGAATTTTTCACAAAGATCAAGATTGAGATGTTGAAACTATTCGTCGGTAATCCAGGTGCAATCTGAAAGTGGACGCCCTTCCATTTAATGAAATATTTCTGATAACCACCACTTCTAGTTGAAACAATCTGATGATCAACCACATCTTCAATTTCATCCCTTAAATATGTAGCTTATGGTAGAGAAGTAAGTGGATCAAGGTGTACACCATTATTAGTGTGTCCAGGGTATTTAGTAAGATCCTCAATAATGAAGACATTACTGATGCCCATATCTTCAGGTAAGTCAAGAACATAAGCATTGGAACTAATTTTCTTGAGAACCTTAAATGGACAAGCACTCTTTAAATGAAGCTTCTTATAAGCACCTTTAAGATACAGTTCATGCCTCACTCAGACCATAACCATGTCTCCTTCATCGAATTTAGCAAACATTCTCCTCAAATTAGCATATCGTTTGTAGCTCTCATTGCTTATGGCAATCTTTCGTCGAACCTTAGCATGTATATCAGAAATATACTTGCTAAAGGCTTCAGCTTCAACTTCAACACTTGGGCGAGCCTCGATAGGTAACAGAACCAAATCAATTGACTTTCTAGGAAGCAAACCTGTAACAATCTCAAATGGGCTACGACCAGTATATCTATTAACAGAGCTATTATATGCAAATTCAGCCATAGGAAGTACCTGATCCCAACTACTGACATGATCCCCGACAAGGCAACGAAGTAGATCGCCCAAACTGCGGTTGACGACCTCTGTTTGACCATAAGTTTGCGGGTGGAAAGCGGAAGAAAACTTTAGCCTTGTATACAGCAACTTCCATAGAGTGCGCCAAAAATAACTTACGAACTTCACATCACGATCAGATATAATAGTCCAAGTTTGTAACTAGAGAAAGGGCTCCTAACATACTATCTCTCCCTCAATTATGGTAGGCTTTGCCTAAAGAGATGACTAAGAAGTAGAGAAAAATGACTCAAATTCTCAAAAGATGACATCCATGTTAAAATTGACTCAAATTCCCAAAAAAAGTGGCATCCATTTTAACATACACATTCTCGTATGGTATATGGTAGCACTTATACCCTTTTTAAGTAGCAGAATAACCAGTAAACATACATTACAAGGCCTTAGGGTCAAGTTTTTTCCTGGAAGATCTGGAGTAATGTACAAAATAAACACACCCAAAACTTTTAAGAGGAAGAGAATAGATGGAAGGACTGGAAAAAAATCCAAAAGATGACATTCATTCATAGGTGACTGAAACTAGAGAACATTCGAGGGTAGACAATTAATAAGACAAACAGCGGTGAAAATTGCATCCCTAAAAAGGATGGAGGAATAATCATAGTAAACATTAATAACCGAGCAACCTCAAGGAGGTGGCGATTTTTCTACTCAGTCATATCATTCTGCTTAAGAGACAAGTGATTTGATAAAGAACATCATTCTCATTAAGATATGGACGAAATTCTCCATCAGAGTATTCATCTCATTATCACTCTGAAGAATTTTTATTTTAGCATCAAATTGAGTACTCACCATTTTATGAAAAAGATCTTAAACAAAAGAACATTTCATTCTTAGAGCGAAGTACGTAAACCAAGTAATACTTGAATGACAATCAATAAAGGTGACACATCAACGATAACCAGAGATAGATACCACATAGGAAGGTCATAATGAGTCTTTCAAGTATGATTGATAGGATAAGATGAACGTTTATACTTGACAAATGTACAAGCATTACAAATAAAAAATTGTCTACTATGCTGATTTACTAGACTAGTAACAAATAGATGAAGCATCATCTGCCTAAAGGGTTTGGAGTGAAGGATGAGAAACTTTAACATCCAAAAAATATAGACTACTATGTTTTTTACCACTGCCAATCATTTTCTTAACTCTAGTTCTTGAGAGATACAATTAGTAGGAAAAAATGTCACTGAACAATTCAAGGAGTGCGTAATATTACTAACAGACAATAAGTTAGTAGAGAAATTTGGGATAAGCAGAACAGATGAGAGAGACATGGTAGAACAACAATTAATTAAGTCTTTCCCAGAAATAGAGGATAAAAATCCATCTGTCACACTTACTTTATTCCTACCAAAACATGTGAAGTATGAAAAGAAAGGACTGAAAGAACCTATCATACGGTCAGTGGCCCCAAAATCAATTACCCAAGGGGAGTATGAGGATGAAACACTAAAAATACTAATAAATACACTTGAATGAGCAAAGTCGAAATTAGAAACCTGATTAAAAACTGTAGTAAAGGAAACATCAAGTCGAACCATCAAACGCCTAAGAGTCTGCTTCGCATCTTAGGAAAAATTAGTAGAAGTGTTGCCACTAGACTGAGTTGGAGACTCTTAAGACACAGTCATGTGTGTATCTGATCAAAGAGTACCACTTCGGCCACCACCATACCCACGTGTGGGGCGTCCAATCAGTTTCTAATAGAACTCCCCAAAGTGTCTGGTCTTCCCATAATAGTCACACTTTAAAGTATCCTTGTCAATGACACCAAGATTGTGGGCAGACGTAGGTTAGGCTAATTTGAGGTTATACTGAGAGATAATAGCTAAACAATAATGTTCTTGAGCATAGACATCCTTCTGCTCTCATCCCATTGAACATAGGCATGTCTCTTGCAAGGTGGGAAACGGGCTCCTGCCAAAAATCGAAACACGAATCTAGTCATACTCAATATTTAGGTGGGCAATAAAGTCATAGACCCATTCCTTTTCTACCATCTATTGAAATTTCGTTGCATCATTTGCACAATCTACCTGAAAATTCTAGTAGTAGTCAAGCTCTTGTCACAAAATAGTTAACTCTACTTAATAAGTTGCAAGAGGTTTATTCCAAATGTCATATACTTTAACATCATTGTCCCTTTGAGAATAAGTATGAGACTCTGCAGTCCAATCTTGTGAGCCATATCAAGCAATAGAAAACCACAGCTAATGGAGGGTTGAATTGAGTTAGGCAACCAAGACATGACAAAGGCATTCTCAGATGTCCACTAATTTAAGGAAAACTCAAACTAATTAGACTTCTTACTTTCTCGTGCCAAATACTCATCTAAAGAATTAGCATGGATCATCAATAAATATAGCCCGCGACCATTCCAAATAATTGTGTCCATCTAGAGAAGCTGGGCTAATTTGAAGAGATGGGTTATTGGCAACAACCCCCAGGCAACTCAACCTACTTTCTCCAATAACAGCGACAGCCCCAGAATTACACATCCACACAATATGAGAAAATAAAATAAAATGATGAAATCACGCCCAAGGAATTGCACATAGCAGCCAAGAGTAACAAAACAGTAGCAAAAGGACCTCAAATCAGAGGTTAAGCACTGACCAGAGATTAAGAAGCCTCAAACCAGAGGCGAAAATCAAAATGCAACAAAATCGAGCCTCAAACCAGGGAGAAACACTATTGCCGACCCTCAAAATTGACCAAAAATCATCTCAAGATCGATCAAAATACAACAAAACTTCATGGGTATTGTACATCCACCCTAATTGCACCTCACCCTGTGAAACTAAACTAAGAAAAAATAGGTGCAAAGCTTAGAAATCACAGATCTGAGGTTTGAACTAGAAAAGAACTGAACAATCTTCAAAAAATCGGAAACCCAATCAGATGCTCTCAAAAAATTCTAAGAAAATCACCATAAATATCAGGGACATCAATTCGAGTCTTCCGTGAAACTTCCAAAAAAATCTAGCATTATGTCATGCTAACGTCAGCATGTCTGAGGTGACGTTAGCCACTACGTTCGAATCAAAAATATTTCAACGACTTCCAACGACTTTAAGGCTTCAAATTTGGATTGTTGCTATGCTTCTAAGTTAGATTTTGTAGTGTTAGCATTTAGAGAGGGAGAAGAGAACTTAGAGAAGAAAGAGGCAATAATACGTCTAGTATTGTGTATCTCACCACACAACTAATCCCAATTTTATATATAAACACAAGAACTAAAATACCCTTAACCTAAATATAAAGCATAACATTACATAAAGTCATTATACCTGAAATTTTGGTTCGTCTCGTTTGGATTTGGTCCATCTAATGGCCATCTTTCAGGATTGAACTTATCTGCATCTTCCCAATGGTTAGGACTGCGATGAAGGTTCCAAATAGATATAAAAATATCTTCACCCCTGTCAAAATAAGATAAAGTAACTTCAAAATTTCAAACAGGTCTTGATGATCATAAAAATAATACGGGACAAAAGAAAGAGCAGTGGAAACTTGAGTAACATAAATCTGAAACAGATACCTAAGGACCTTAGCTATCAAGTGAAAACTTCCAGAAAAAAGAGGTACAAGATCATAAATCAAGTCTTGATTATATAATGAAGGAAATGAATTCCACACGCTGTTTGAGCTTCTATAAGAGAAGAGACTAGTGCTGATGACTTACAATACAAATATTTAGGGCTTCAACGCTATGGTTTTGCAATTTAAGACCAAAAAATTACCACTTTCATATATGTATGAGATATGCTGATCTATTACTAAATTTCCAAAGTGGATAACTCCGGTGGTTTATTGTTGTTAAGGATTTAAAGTACTATATCATTTTTTACTGCTTTAGACACAAAAAAGGCGTCAATTCTTATGTGAATCATAGAAGTAAAGGTAACTAGTTTTCATAGCTCAAGCCATATTACAAAGCACAAATCATTTAAGACAGATTTCCTTCCAACTTCACTTGGTGAAGGGCTTGTGTTAACAGAACAACAGAAAGTATGTGGCCATAGCAACTGCAAGACCTGCACCCAACAAGTGAATCTAGAGATCTAAGTTGGCAAGAGGGAGAAGAAAATAGCCATACAGGTTGTCTTTTATTAGTTAACATTCGACATCAATTTTTCATATTAGACACGTGTTTTAAAACCAAAATCGAAGGCTTAAGTATAGACAACGATCAAGCAAGGGCTTACTTGGCTAGAGCAAGGTCAATTGAAATGGTTGGGAGAAATTCTAATACATGGTGCCTGCCCTATAGCTGCTTGTTTGGCAATTGAGAGATCCCCTCCAAATTAACGAGAGCCTTTTGAAGAGAATCAATTACAGGCTGAATGTGTTAAAAGAATAAAGATTTCCTGCAAGGCCTTCACTTACGATTCCTTACAATACTGTTCATTGATTTCAAACAAAGATTGGTCAAAGATGACCTCATGTAGCTTTTGACTCTTAAAATTGTCAAACCATACAACTAGCTTATAGCTTTGGACCTATGCTCACATTTGGCTTTTTAGTGCCTCACTATAGAGTTTCCCCAAGAGCTACTATTCACCACTCTCTTATTGTTGTTTGCACCTCTGTGTGGCCACAATAACTCCATTGGGAGTACACCACAAGAGGCATTCGCTATTAGTTCATCGAGAGTTGATGATTTGGTTATGATGACCTGCTTGACGCCACTTGAAGAGTGGTCCCAAATCTTCTCTGATAACGATTGTTGGAGAGATCGGAAGGTTGTGAACAAAGGCCATGTTGGTACCTTCTGACCTAAAATAATGCCCTTAGATCTTTAATTCCTAACCATAGATATAATACTTTAATTCCTGTCAATTCACTCAAAAAGACTCACCTCACATAATTTCAAAGTCCTATGTGGGCCAAACACAACATCTTCTACTCCCGCTCATGTTTGAACCACCATTCTTAATGGCTAACGCCCTTACTTTTGCTAAGTGCACTCCACCCAAGAGCCACACTAAAATACTTGTAGACTTCAACTCTTTCAAGTGTCCCACCATCCAACTTCCATGTAGGTCCAAACCTGCAAAAGCCACACAATGAAAATTTTCCAAGAGCTACAATTCACCACTCTGACAAGAGTCTACCCTAATGTGTCACTGCTTATCCCTGGATGGAGATCACACACCAAAGGCACATGCCATTGCTTCACAGAGAGTCCAGACACGCGTTATTGTGGCGCGCTTGATGCTGCTTAGGGAGTGATCAACTTGAGTAATGACATTTACCTTGAAACTCTTGGTAAATGCTATTTGTTGGAGTGCACAAATTTACTGAGTACGATAAAGGTGAAATTGGTTGAGTTATTATTATTGCTGTTAAAACTTTGTTGTACTTGTAGATTTTGGTGTTCTGGCATCGAGGCTATATTTGACTTACTATGACGGCGAAACTGTTGACATTGATGATTATTTTACTTTCCTTACATGGAGCAGATGAGTGTGGATGCATATTTTAATTCAGCTGACACCTTGGTTCAACCACTACCACACGTAAAGATGAATAGCTATTCATAACTGGCATTGCACAAGTTGCTGATTGCATCTGAGTTTGCACTGGAGATCAATATAATCGATAGAATTGGACATGGCTTGACTCGAGAGCTTGGTTTAAGGACCGAGGCGGACCATGTAAAACAAACTGGGCCAAGATATTGTTTCATTAATTTTTTAAGAACTTATTTGAGTTGATATTTGTCACTATAAGATAAGAGTAAGATAGCAGTGTTAGCAGATGCATAAGATTATAGCCCTTAAGATTCCTATAGGCACGTGAGGAGTGGTGTGAGGCTTGATTACCTATTCCATAGGTTTCATCTTCTTCCTCGGTACAAAAATTGCCACTTTCTAAGCTCCAGATATCTAAACTGGGATTGGATAAGTTTTCCATTTGTATAGTTTTATATTGGTTTATGCAGTTTTGATGCTACCTGTAGATCTGTACATATATGTATGCATGTATCTTATGTTTATGCGCATGCAAAAGATGATCAACAGCTTTATCAAATAGATAGACCATTTATGGATGGAAGAGACTAAAGAAATTTCATATTTCTTTGTACGCATGAACATTAATTTACGTCTAAAAGTTTTGTGCTTGTTGATATCTATACAAGAAACATCCACCTATGAATAAATGCATTTGCATATAAGCTATCACAAAAAATACTATTTGCAATGGTTTTCAGATTTAACCTTTTTATTGGGTATTTCCCAAGCATGTCATCTTCAAGAGAACGGCGAATCAAAACAGGTGGTTGTGGATAGAGTCTTAATGACTGCACGGACATAACAAGAAAAGATAAATAAAGAGATACCAAAACAAAGGCACAAACTTTAGGGAATAACATGCTTCTTACTTCATTTATTACACGAGTTGTATATTTAAGTTTCTTCATGTCTTCAATGGTTGGAAACCTATCACCTAGAACCGCGTCAACCTGTTAACAAGAAGAGTTTACGCAGCAAGACATTATTGACCGTGAAACTATTGATGGAATGCTCATCAAGTTACCTCATTTTGAAGCTTGGCCATGACACTTGGTTCCTGCAGAAATTTAAAAAAATAAGAAGAATTTTTTTCGGTTGTTAAAATGATAATGGTAACTTCTACAGAGACAGATATTCGTGCTACCGAGAAGAAATTATAAT
This sequence comes from Ilex asprella, assembly GCA_023539305.1. Lineage (NCBI taxonomy): Eukaryota > Viridiplantae > Streptophyta > Magnoliopsida > Aquifoliales > Aquifoliaceae > Ilex > Ilex asprella. Next base: position 1,462,905 of record CM042201.1, on the reverse strand, counting down.
GATATTAGTAATTCAACAGTGTATTGCTTTGCTTCACAAGCACGGATATTGATAAGATTGCTCAATAAAAATAACGAAGGAAACGAAAAATATTAAACAAAGAAGCTTATAGAAGTGGTAACTTAGAGACCAGTATTTTTAGCCCTTACAAGCAGGTATTGTTAGCAAAACAACAGATCTTAATGGAGAAATGGTTCCTGAGTAAGAGATACAAAAGATATATAGAAAGATTAGTACACGGCCCAAAGATACCGAAGTCATAAATGCTATTAATGCCTCAGACTAGAAAATTTATCAACAAAAACCTTAGAATTATCTGAAAAACAGTAGAATAAGTTCAAATCGAACTTTACACAAGAGCACTCCACAAACTGAAATTATATATTGCTCACAACCGGAAGTTATACAAATAAACTCAAGCATAAATTTATATGCATATGTATAATGTACCTATATATATGCACAATTGCATATACAAACATTTCAGTGTGCACCTCACACATTCATGTAGTTTATCAAAAGGCCATTTACCATCACAAGGCTTGAAAATATAAGTGCAAATCCCTATGTCAGCAGGATGATATATAAACCTTGGAAAGAAGATAAAAGGTCCATGTCAGCACTGCAGCAGACGTCTCATGTCCAGCTATAAGCATTGTCATCAGATCATCGCGGAGTTGCTTGCTTGAGACCTATGAATTGATGAATGAGAATGTTTTATATAAACTAGAGTAAGCAATACACATTCATGATATATAATGCCATACATCATCTCCTGATGCCAACAAAAAATGGAGAATACTAGGATCTTGTTCATTCATGTATTCCTCATGAAATTGCAACTCCTCTTCTTCAACGATCCTCTGCAAGTGCATAACGGATTAATTAAAAAGGGAACATCATGAAATTTTCGCTGCCACTTGTCAAGAAAGGAATCCTGAACTGAATAAAGCTATACATATTATGACAACGGAAACAAGAAGTGATTCATCAAAAACTGTAAAAGAAAGGTGTTACGATGCATAAGTCACCAGACACCTATGATAGTATAGAAGTTCTGACGGACAATATGATAACTCCTGACAGGTAGCAAAGACTAGTGCTTCAAAATATCTGACTTCATCAAACGGAGAGAAAAGGATATACATAGGCTGTAGAGAACAAATGTGACAATACAGAAATTCTCAGTTCAAACTGGGATAATGTCAACAAACTATAAATGAAATAGAAGGAGAAGAGTGGGACAGCAACTGCATCCATCTAGGTAATGGGTTTAGAAATCATAACTACAAATTTCTAGCTCAAACAACTAAAAAATAGCCAGCTTTGATTGTCAATCCTCTTTAGTGTTCAGATTGTAGTGTCTCAAATTTTCATATTTCAGTTTTATGTTTGCCACAAAATTTCCATTTACATATATACTATGCCAGTTTAATTCCTCTTTTCACATATTTTTATTGATATATATATATATACATATATATATTGTTTCATTTTTTTAGTTTATAAGATCTTACAATTCTCGATCCAATCTTACGACCTCAATCCTTTAGCCTCCCCCACCGATACAAGGTAGGATCCCAATGTCAAAAACCTTGCTCGATCTAGATTAGCCCCCAAATTGCATAATCTTAAATATATGCAAGGATCAAAATTTTGTTTCAACATATTGTTTCGATCACTTAGGAAACGGAAATGTTTCGACGTGTTTTAGAAACGTTTCGATCCGTTTCGGAAACATAATGAAAAAAATAAAAAATTTAAGAATTATTTTTAT
>CM042201.1:1401013-1432314 GCA_023539305.1 Ilex asprella | reverse complement strand
AGAGTGGATGAGTTGGTGAGCCTTTGATATTCCGTAGGCCTAGTCACGGTTTATGCTTAGCTACTCACCAATCTCGTCCCTAGCTTCCCCCAAATCAATCGTTCATTCATGCTCGATCGGAGGAGGGCTTTGAGTTGATTTGGTATTCCCATTGGAATGAACCATTTGGATTAGCCAACACTTGTTTTCTTTCATTTTCATTTACAAACACAACCCCAAAACATAAACAAAAGATTTTACATTTTCTTTACCTTTTTGCAAAATCACTTTCACAAAACTCCCTTTCCTTCCCTGAGGAGACGACCTTGGAATACTCTTCCAAGTAAAACACCAACCACGAAAGACTCCTTGCGATTGGGGAGCGCTTTTGTGCACATTCCACATTCCATTTCATATATTTTGTTCATCCATTTCTAACCATTCACATTCGTTGTTTTCTATCTCTTGCATCATCCCGAGGGAGAGTGACACTCCCTTCACACATAAGCCATACACATTTGAGGGTGGTGTTGAGAGGTAGGGAACCACAATATTTTCAATCAATCAGAGATGCAACGCCTTATAATATGATCTTTATATTATTTAAATACGTATGGATCTTCCCAAAAGAAGTTACGAACCTCCCTTGGAAATTTCTTTTAATCCATGGGAGTGAATGACGGAGGGAGTGTTTTAGTAGCTAGGAAATTAGCAATGTCTGCGTACCACGGATCTCATCAATTATGAACAGTTGTTCATCATGGAATTTCTCACTGATTGGCAGTCCATCCTCGTGAAATTCATAAGTCAATCTGGACAGATGGTCTGCCACCACATTTTTAACACCCTTCTTGTCTTTAATGACAGGTGTGGGTAGGCACTGGCATTTTTGGGCAAAACCTACTAGTAGAACATCAGGAAAATCTACTGATAGGTTTTTTTCAGTAAGCATTTTCTACTAGTAGGTTTTTGCTAGGGCTACGGTAGAAGAATTCCAGTGCACTTTTCCTACCAGTAGGTCTTGGAACTTCTACCAGTAGGTTTTGACTAACTTCTACCGGTAGATTTTGGTTGAATTCTACCGGTAGGTTTTCTCCTGTTTTAGAATTTTCTTGGTTTCTTGATGTCCCGAGGCATCCGTTAAGCCTTTCCTTTTTCTCCATTGCCTTTGAGCACTTGATGTGAGACTTTATACACGACCTTACATGCTCTTTATCTACAATCACACAAATCTCCATTAAATGTGAATGTAGAAGCATTTCTCCCAATTTCACCACCAAAACAAGCAATAAGGGTGCAAAAGAGTTACATGATATACATTATTCTATACTCATCACACCCTCCAACTTATATTTAGCTAGTCCCCTAGCAAATTTTACTTTCAAACCAAAATACATAAAAGAAAAAACAACAATTCCATTCATGCTAGCCAATTCATCAATCAACAAAATACTCAAATCATAATGCAATTATGTAAATGGAACTTGGGGCAAAGTGAAACAAATAAACTGTGGTTCTTTCATTCATAGCTTCAAGAGGTTTAGTACGAAGATTTTGCAACAAAAAAGGGCATATGATCCTAGAGACTCTTTTACTAGGCAAAAAGGACAAAATAAGAGTGATCCCTCTACTCCTTTAAGTCGTCACCCGGCTCCTCATAATCACTCTCCTTGTCATTGCCCTCCTCATCGCCAGTCTCCTCTTCGTCAGACTTATCCACATCTACAACAGTAGAACCCATAGGGGCATAGGTGGATGGCCCAGATATGGTAGGTGGAGGCACATCGGGGATAGTCTCTCTAGGAAAAGTACGCTCGAATATCCCGATCATCACCAATAAAAGTTGATGAATAGTCCTATTGAAATCATCCAGCCTCCACTCTATCACGTCTAGGTGCTAAAGGACCATGCGAGGTGGGGCATTAGTGGATGGCCTGGCTGTGGAAGGTCCTGATGTAGATGGCTCGGCTGTAGGTGGCCTCGCTGTAAAACCCGAGTAAATTTAAATTTTTATGAAAAAGGACAAAACGGTAATTTATCATTATGGTATGCAATAAAAACTTGAATTTTTTAGAACTCCAATGACAAAACGGACCTCACCGTTGGATTCATCTTGCGAAATCTAGTTATCCAGTAAATTTTCGTCGAATTCTAAGATAGTCATTTTTTTTTGCGTTTTGCAAGGCAAATCGAGTGCCGTGTGACCTAATAAACGAGACGAAAATTAAAATTTTAAAGTTGAAAAAAAAATTAAAGGAAGTTCATATAAAAATAGTTTGAATTTGAACCAAGATAAAATTTAATCATTTTGGGATAAAATCGCATCCGAGAATGGAGAACGTGTGGCGCAATGAGGACCAAGCACCTAAAGGGTATAAATAGGGGAGAAAATAAGCTTTTCTCCCCTATTTGGTTCAGCTGGTTCCGTTGGACAAGAATAAGAGACGAAAAAAGAGAGTTTCAACTTCTCTCTACGAACTATGGCTAACCGTTGGTCAGAATTCTTCGACCCAATAATTAAAGTTCATCTACGCAATGAGGGCTACGACTACGTACCAAAAATAGTGGATTTCAGCGAAGGTTAAAAACGAGATATTGGAAAAATCAAGAGTTTGAGCTTGATTTGCGCTCTTGAAGTTTTCTACCGTTATTTTACGCTTCAAGAGGTATGGTTCTTTTCCTAATTAAGTTTATTTTCAACCTAGAGTTTCATATGATATGGGTAGCATGACTTGAGATGAATTCTCTTATTTAATGTACTCCTAGTGTAAATAAAGTGTGGTAAATAGGTATAGAAATATGCTCAACCAATCTTGCATGAATTGAGTTTATAGAATTTACTTGTTTGCTAAATTCATGAAAAAATATAGGTACTTGAAATGTGGAAAATGAGTATTAAGAATGATTAAAATAAATTCTAGCATGAATTGGGTATGTAGAAATTACTTATTGTGATTTCTTGAGAAATATGATTATTTGGGCATAATATGTGTTACATAATATTTTGCCCTAAAGGTCTTTGATAAAATGCTTATTTGGATTAAGTATGTTATTTGCATTGATTATGTTACAACATTCTTGAAATATAAATGAAAAGGGTAGGGTGTTTGAAATGTGATCTCATGTTTTGCACTTACCTATGGTATTTGAAATGTGGGAAATGGGTATTAAGAATGGTTAAAATCAATTCTAGCATGAATTGTGTATAAAGAAATTACTTGTTGTGATTTCTTGAGATATGCAATGAAATTTGGCATATTATGTATTTACATGATTTGGTGCCTTGAAGGTGGTTGATTAAACGCTTGTGGATTAAGTGTGTTATGCATTGATTATGTTATTACATGATTGGAATTTGATGTTGGGAAATGTTGATACATGCATATGATAATGAAATTGAGGTTGTTTATGATGGTTATATGCTTATGATGTAATTTACCATGGAAAAGGTTGGTGGATATTAAATTATTCATAATGTGCTCATGACATATTGAACATGGTATTGTAATTGCAATTGAGATCCTAGTTGAATAATGACATGAAATTCAATTGTACATTTATATTACATATGCACGGGTAGCATCACATTCGTGGATGTTTGACATGAGTGTGGGCATGTATGCATGTTTTGATAAAACAACTTTCTTGGTGAATGATATGTGGGCTCGGGATAGTTGGACCGAGGTTCAATGAAGTCTCACGGTTTGCATTGAAAATAGGGTCGGGGTTAGCAAGAAGGGTTAGATTCTCCCTCGGGTGCAAGACCCGGTGATTCGGATATGCACTCCGTTGGTATTGAGTCCATAAAGTGTGTCGGCATACGCAGAGCCGTAGGTGGAAGTTCATTAATGCCATATCGATTAGGTTCCCATTGGTGTGAGTCCATAAATAACCACCCCAAGAAAAACTCGGGATTTAAAAAGGCCATTGGTTGTGTAACATCAATGGCAAGGGCTTGAAATGCCCAGATTCATATTCATGACATTGCATGTGTTGAGGGAGCCAGTAAAGGTTCGGGTTGAGTTGCATGTGTGAGTCTCATATCATATCCTGGCTTGGCATTGAGGATTACATTGTTGAATTCCATATTCTTGAATGAAGTGATTGTTGCTTGTGAATTGCATATGAGCATTTCATATGCACCTAGGTTAGGGAGTAGCCTCTTTAGGAGATATCCTATTGAACGTGAATCACCATTTATGAGAACAATATTTCAGGTGCGGGACATGCGCCGATTAACGACTCTCATTTGCGTCGTTATTGATGAAGAAAAGCCAAAATGTGGCTTTTAAAATATGCTTTTATAAAACTAAGATGTCAATTAATTTTTGGGCATGTAATGTATGTGAAGGATTGTAATTGAATTCATATGGACTATTTTTAATGTATAATTACATGTTATATGAGTATAGATAAATGGACCCGGTGTGGTTAATGTTGTATAATTGCCCAGGTTGTGTTTTGGGTAGAACTTCCCATACAAAGGAGACTCTGTCTGAATTTTGTTAAGTTATGGATCTTGGTAAAAAGGGCATAACGGCGTGATATCAAGTTACACGGTATCCATGGGTATTCCACAAGTTGATGGGTGATCAACAGGGTAATTATGGACACCCAAATTTTGGGGCGTCATAATTTAGTATCAGAACTTAGTTCTTGATTTTCCTAGGGCTTGCGGGGCATGGGTCTAGACCATTGCATCTATTGAGCATTACATGTTATGTGCTTTAAATGCTACATGTTACGTGCTTTAAATGCTCCATGTTATGTGAATAATATGCATGGTTAAATGTATATGGAAAAAGGGACACTAGGGTTGGAGAACAAAACCTTAGGGGTCAAAAAAAGAAAAGGAACATGATGATTGAGGGTGTAAATGTCTACTTGTAAGTGGCACACACACTGCTAGTGAAATAAGGAGAGAAATCTCAAAGTTACGACTTTGATCCCTACCTTGGGATACTAAGTCAGTGTTCTATTGCTATTTGAAAAGCCATTGCATGTGAGTTCGCTCCTAGGAGCTCGGGTATGCATTGATCAGATATGTCGGGGTTGTGAGTTAGAGATCTCGAGGATTTTACTCACCATGGACTTTAGGGTCATGGACATGTTGAAATTTGATGTCATCCTTGGGATGGATTCGTTGGCGGCACACCAAGTCGTCATTGATTATGATCAGAAGAGGGTCACTGCTAGTATACTAAAGGGTGTTCTTTTCAAGTTTCAGGGAGAAAAGCTCGATGCTCTACCCCACGTAGTGTATGATTACCGTTGGCATGGACAATTAATGGGTTGGCTAGCGAGCCTTATCCTTGAAGATGAGGTGAGAAATGAGTTAGGTCTATCTCGGGTGGTGTGTGAGTATGAGGACATTTTTTCGGGTGGACTACCGGGATTACCTCCACATCGGGATGTAGATTTCACCGTTGAGTTGCACTTCAGTACATCGCCCATTTATATGATTCCATATAGAATGACACCTGCAGAGTTGCAAGAACTCAAGGTCCAATTACAAGAATTGATGGATAAGGGTTTCATTAGACCAAGTACCTCACCTTGGGGCGCACTGGTGCTATTTGCCAAGAATAAGGATAAGACCCTTTGGTTATATATAGATTACTGGCATTTGAATTGGATTACTATTAAGAATAGATACCCTTTGCCACATAGTGATGACTTGTTTGATCAACGGCTAAGGGCGCGGGTCTCCTCTAAAATAGATCTACGCACGAGTTACCATCAGTTGAGGATTAGGGTGGCAGATATGCCTAAGATAGTGTGTAGGACGTAGTATGGTCATTTCGAGTTCATTGTGATGCTTTTTGGATTGACAAATGCCCCAACGACATTCATAGATCTCAAGCATAAGTTGTTTCAACCTTACCTAGATCAGTTTATCGTGGTCTTTGTTAACGATATTTTGACCTACTCCAAGTCTAAGAAGAAGCATGAGGGTCACTTGAGGGTTGTTCTCCAGACCTTGAGGGACCATCAATTGTATGCCAAGTTCAGCAAATGTGAATTTTGGCTGACAGAAGTGAAATTTTTGGGACACGTAGTGTCAGCTTTGGGTGTATCAGTTGACCCAGAGAAGGTTGAGTCGGTTATGAGTTGGGAGAGGCCAAAGTCAGTTTTTGAGCTACGTAGTTTCTTGAGATTGGCTGGGTATTACATGAAGTTCATTAAGGACTTCTCTCGACTAGCTGCAGCTATGACTAGATTGACCTAGAATGAGGTCAATTTTGAGTGGAATGGCACGTGTGAGAAGGCATTCCAGGAGTTGAAGAGGAGACTTACTTCAGCTCCTATTTTGATTTTTCTAGAGAGAGGACAGAGGTACACAGTGTATTGTGATGCCTCAATGGATGGACTTGGATGTGTTTTGATGCAGTTCGGGAGAGTTGTGGCTTATGGTTCTCGGTAATTAAAGAACCATGAACTGAATTATCCCACACACGATATGGAGTTGGCAACCATTGTCTTTACCTTGAAGGCTTGACGCCACTATTTGTATGGTGAGAAGTTTGAGGTGTTTTCGGACCACAATAGTCTAAAGTACATCTTTACACAGCGGGACCTCAATATGAGACAACACATGTGGATGGAGTATTTGGAGGACCATAAATTCACTTTGCATTACCATCCTAATAAAGTAAACGTGGTGGTTGACGCACTCAGCCGAAAGTCACAGGAGTCTTGGCCAGTATGATTTCCCGGGATTGTTAGATGCTCGAGACTGTGAGACAGTTTGGGTTGCACTGCATGAGTCAGGCTCAGGGAGCTTTGGAGAGTTTGGTGGCTACGTCTTCCCTACTGAGTAGAGTGATCGAGTCCCAAGGGAAGAATACATAAATATTGTCCATCAGGGACCAGGTACAATTAGGTACAAATAATAAGGGTTGGGCCATTCACATAGATGGTAGTCTTCGGTTCAGGGGAAGGGTTGTAGTTCCCCAATTTGCAGATCTGATAGAGGAGATCCTTAGGGAGTTTTATTGTTCTCGTTTTATTGTACATCTAGGTGGTACGAAGATGTATCATGATAATCATCGCCAATACTATTAGAGTGGGATGAAGAGACACGTCGAAACTTTCATTAGTCGATGTCTCACATATCAGTAGGTCAAGGCTGAGCACTAGAGACCAATAGGATTGCTCCAGCCTTTGGAGGTGGCTGAATGGAAATGGGAGCATGCCATGATATATTTTGTGACCCCACTTGCCACAGACATCACGGGGACATGACGCGGTGTGGGTGATAGTGGACCATCTTACGAAGTTGGCACACTTTTTGGCAGTGCGGATGACCTTCATATTGGAGGAATTCTATAGGTTGTACATACGGTAGATTGTCCGGTTACATTGGGTGCTCGTAGCTATAGTATCGGATCAGAATTCTAGGTTCATAGCCAATTTTTGGGAGAGTTTCCAACCGACCATGGGGACACAGTTGATGATGAGCACAACTTTTCATCCCCAGACGGACGATCAGTCGGAGAGGACCATTCAGACTTTAGAGGACATGCTACGGGCATGCGTCCTGGATCTCAAAGGTAGCTGGGAAAAACACCTACCCTTAGTGAAGTTCGCCTACAACAATAGTGATTAGCACAAAATATTGCATATATTGTATGTGGTTATACCCCTTTTATACTTGCTTTTGTTGTGAATTTGGAAAGAAATGTAGTTAATCTTTCGTTTAATGAAGTTTTGTGTGAATGTAGGTGAAAAGTTGTAAATGACTTGAGTTAAGCTTCCATCGTAGTGTTTGAAGTCAATGAAGATGAGGGGATAGCTTAAATGAAGGATTGGCAGATGAAGAAACCAAGAAAAATGAAAATTGGATGAAAACCTTCTGGAAGGTTCGTACTTGATCTGCCTATTCACGACCAAAAACATCTGGAAGGTTTTATCTATTGGAATGAACCTTCCGGAAGGTTTGCAGCGACATTCCGGAATGTTAAGCTCACTGGACTGCTATTTTAATTGTTCTTACACAAACCTTCCGGAAGGTTTGCATCGACCTTTCAGAAGGTTTTGCCCAGAAAGTCCAGACAGCCTGCAACTCAAGCTCCGTCATTTGGGGGCCTCACCTAAGCCTTTAACACTTGTACTCGGACATCTCTTACACACATACATGCCTCCCCTTGCCTAAGCTTGGACTTTGGAAGCTCAAGCATTAATAAGGAAGAGAGAGAAGAGGCAAGCTAGGCTTGTCCATTGCCTTCAACTCAGTCTCCTATGGATGGGAGGCATGTCACACATGCTATAGCACCTCCATGGACGAAAATGCAAGTATCAATTGGACATTTATTCAGCATTTGTAGAGATATAGAGAGAGAAGCTCTAGGAGGAAGACTAGTTTTTAGTGCGCGAAGTTAGATTTTTGCATCTCCTTTACCCATTTTCACTTTTAATCTTCTTGAATACTCTTATAAGCTTCATTTATTTTCTTTAATGTTATTTATTTAAAGTACTTTTCAAGTTTAGATGCACCATTTAGATTCTACCATTATTGTATTGAGTTTTCTTCATTTTAAGTTTTTAAAATGGGTATTCAATGCACAACTTCATAATTTAACTTTTCTTGCATTAATTTAAATTTCAATCTTCATTTCTTCAGAATGTACCTTTACTTCATTTATGTTCTTGCATTAAATATGAATAACTAAGCCTTAAGTTGGCTAATCCATGGGAGAATTCTACTTAGGTATGCTAAATCAACTCTTTTTAATTCCTCCTCGTAGTGTACGACGGTTTGGTTTGACTAGGTTGAGTGTGAACATGGTTGTGAGATTTTGATACACAGTAGACTTGTCATGAGATATGCTTGAATCCTCACCTCCATTTTAGTCTCGCACTTCATACGAATCAATCAAACGTCTAGGCACCATTGGAAGAACGTCTTGAGTTGATTTAACATTCCCATTGGAATGACCTCTTTGGATTAGCCAACACTTGTTTCCATTGCCTTTTCTATTGCAAACTTCACTCACTAAAACAAATATTCAAAAGATTTTTACACTTTTTCTTCTTCTCATGGCTCAGAGCCCACAGACGGCGACGACCTCTAGAGATTGGGGATGGAGATCATGTCTTCTTGAAGGTGATGCCTAAGAGAGGAGTGGTCAGGTTCAGGAAGCGAGGAAAGTTGTTGCCAAGGTATATCGGGGCCTTCGAGGTACTCAAAAAGGTTGATACAGTTGCTTATCGGTTGACGTTATCACCAAATTTATCGGGTGTTCATGCAGTGTTCTAAGTCTCCATGATCCAAAAGTACACCCCAGATTCGACACATGTGCTGAATTGGGGCGAGCTAATTGTTGATGCGGATGAGACCATCAAGGAGGGACTAATGCGTATCATGGATAGTCGAGAGCAGCTTTTGTGAGGCAAGATCGTGAGGCTGGTGAAGGTGTTGTAGTAGCACCGAGGTGTAGAGGAGGATACATGGGAGTGTGAGAGCACTATACGTACTAGTTATCCGCTCTTGTTCAAGGACGGAGGTACATTCTTGTACTCATTCAGTGTTCTATGACTGTTGCATATGCACGTGGTTGAATGTGCATGTGTGTGTGAATTTCGGGAACAAAATTCTTTTTAAGGTGGGAAGAATATAAACCAAGGTAAATTTGAATTTCAATGAAAAATGGCAAAATGATAATTTACCACTATAGTATGAGTTGAAAACTGAATTTTTCTAGAACTCGAATGACGAAACAAACCTTTCTGTTGGATTCGTCTTGCGAAATCTAATTATCCAATAAATTTTTGTCGAATTTTGAGACAGTCAATTTTTTTTTGCATTTTACGAGGCAAATCGGGTGTCGTGTGACCTAATAAACGAGACCGAAAATTAAAATTTTAAAGTTGAAAAATAATTTAAAGGAAGTTCATATAAAAATAGTTTGAATTTGAACCGAGATAAAACTTAATCGTTTTGGGATAAAATTGCACCCAGGAATGGAGAACGTGTGGCGCAATGAGGACCAATCACCTAAAGGGTATAAATAAGGGAGAAAATATGCTTTTCTCCCCCATTTGGTTCAGCTGGTTCCGTTGGAGAAGAACAAGAAACGAAAAAAGAGAGTTCGAACTTCTCTCTACGATCTACGGTTAACCGCTGGTCAGAATCCTTCGCCCCAACAATTAAAGTTCATCTACACAATGAAGGCTACGACTACATACCAAAAATTATGGATTTCACCGAAGATTCATAAACGGGATATTGGAAAAATCAAGAGTTTGAGCTTGATTTGTGTTCTTGAAGTTTTCTACCATTGTTTTACGATTCAAAAGGTAGGGTTATTTTCTAATTAGGTTTATTTTCAACCTAGGGTTCCATTTGATATGGGTAGCATGACTTGAGATGAATTCTCTTGTTTAATGTACTCCTAGTGTAAATAAAGTGTGAAAAATAGGTATAGAAATATGCTAAACCAATCTTTCATGAATTGAGTTTGTAGAATTTACTTGTTTGCTAAATTCATGAAAAAATATTGGTACTTGAAATGTGGGAAATGAGTATTAAGAATGATTAATTCTAACATGAATTGTGTATGTAGAATTACTTGTTGTGATTTCTTGAGAAATGTGATTATTTGGGCATAATATGTGTTACATAATTTTCTGCCTTGAAGATATTTGATAAAATGTCTATTTGGATTAAGTGAGTTATTTGCATTGATTATGTTACAACATCTTGAAATATATATGAAAAGGGCAGGTGTTATAGATGTAATCTCATGTTTAGCACTTACCTATGGTATTTAAAATGTGGGAAATGGGTATTAAGAATGGTTAAAATCAATTCTAGCCTAAATTATGTATGTAGAAATTATTTCTTGTGATTTCTTGAGATATGTGATGAAATTGGGCATATTATGTATTTACTTGATTTGATGCCTTGAAGGTGTTTGATTAAATGTCTATATGGATTAGGTGTGTTATTTGCATTGATTATGTTATAACATGTTTGGAATTTAATGTTGAGAAATGTTGATACATGCATATGATATATTGACATTGAGGTGGTTTATGATGGTTATAAGCTTATGGTGTAATTTACCATGAAAAAGGTTATTGGATATTGAATTGTTCATAATGTGCTCATAACATATTGAATATTATATTGTAATTGCAATTGAGATCCTAGTTTCATAATGACATGAAATACAATTGTACATTTATATTGCATATGCACGGGTAGCATCACATTTGTGGGCATTTGAGGTGAGTGTGGGCGTGTGTGCATGTTTTGATCAAACACCATTCTTGGTGAATGATACTTGAGCTCGGGATAGTTGGACCGAGGTTCAATTGAGTTGCATGGTTTGGATTGAAAATAGGTTCAGGATTAGCAAGAAGAGATAGATTTTCTCTCGGGTGCAAGACTCGGTGATTCAGATAAGCACTCCATTGGTATTGAGTCCCTAAAGTGTGTCGGCGTACGCAAAGTCGTTGGTGAAAGTCCATTAATGCCATGTCGGTTGGGTGCTCGTTGGTGTGAGTCCAAAAATACCCAATCCAAGAAAGAACCGGGATTTAAAAAGGTAATTGGATGTGTAACATCAAAGTTAGGGGCTTGGAATGCCCAGATTCATATGCATGACATTGCATGTGTTGAGAGAGCCTGTAAAGGCTCGAGTTAAATTGCATGTATAAGTCTCATCTCATATCATGGCATGAAATTAAGGATTCCATTGTTGATTTGCATATTCTTGAATGGAGTGATTGTTGCTTGTGAATTGCATGTGAGCATTTCATATGCATTTAGGTTGGTGAGTAGCCTCTTTAAGAGATACCCTATTGAGCGTGACACATTCTTTATGGGGACAATATTCCAGGTGCGGGACATGCACCAGTTGAAGGCTCTCATTCGAGCCCTCATGGATGGATAAAAGTCAAAATGTGGCTTTTAAACTATGATTTTGTAAAACTAAGATGTCAATTAGTTTTTGGGCATGTAATGTATGCAAAAGATTGTAATCGAATTCATATGGAGTATTTTTAATGTAAAATTGCATGTTGTTATATGAGTATGGATAAATGGACCTGGTGTTGTCAATGTTGTATGATTGTACAGTTTGTATTTTTGATAGAACTCCCCGTACAAATGAGACTTCGCCCAAATTTTGTTAAGTTATGGATCCTGGTAAATGGGGTATAATAGCATGGTATCGAGTTACACGGTATCCAAAAGTATTCCTATGGCGCCCCTAAAACAGGGGGTCCTTTGTCTACTCGTTGACCAACCGTCAACCCGCAAAAATACCCATGGATGCAGCTCAACACGACACCACGACGTAACATCCCCTTTACCGGGATCATAATAATTCAGAGTTTGGGCAGAGTCTCCCTTGTTCCGAGCATCCCCAAACTCATAACCTATGTACATTTAATCAAGTGACTCATTCGAGGTCCAATATATCACAATTCATACTCCATTATGGTCCATTTATATCATTAGAACAAAAGGACTCAAGACCCATAAGCATAGGAAATCATTCTTAAAATTTCAAATTTTTGGAAAATCTTCCGGAAGGTTTTGCCTACTGAAAAAGTTCTTCCGGAAGGTTTAGACTATTTTCCTACGATTCCTTCCTCTTTCAATTTCAATCCATTCCAAACTCATTCAAAACCATCCCAATACATGTTTAATGAAGTTTTTCATATAAAACACATTTTTGTACAAGTTCGAATACAATCCTTTTCATATAGTTACATGCCAAAACTAAGTTTTTATTACAAGTTTACAAAAACTCAAAATAAAGCCACATCTTGGCTTTTCTTCCTCATTAAGGACCTGGATAATAGCCGTCCACTGACGTATATCCCGCACCTGAAATATTTTCCCATAAAGGTGAGCCATGCTTAATAGGGTATCTCCTAAAGAGGCTACTCTCCAACCTAACTGTATATGGAATGTGCAGATGAAACAATCAACAAGCATCATCCATTCCAATTAAGAATAGGCAATTCAATGTTGGAATTCTACCATACCATGTCATGAAATGAGATGAGACTCACTCATGCACTTTAACCCGAGCCCACTTCGGCTCCCACAACACAATGCAATGCCAATGTGTAATAAATCCGTCATTGATGAAATACATCCAATAATCATTTTGAAATAAAAGTCATGTGTTTATAAAACTACATCATTGTTGGATGTCACACATCGAATGACTATTTTATAAAACAAAATCATATGTCTTTGTTGGGTATCGGATTTTGGAATCACATCGCTGTCTTCGTACACCATTACACTTTCTGGAATTTCACCACAGGGGAGTGTATGAATCAAGTAGCCGAGTTTTGCACCTGAGGGAGAATTTAGCCCTTTTTGCTATACCCGATACTAGTTTTCACGCAATCATGCAACTTAGTCGGATCTTCGATCCAACCTTCCCGAGTCCACTTATCAATCACCACGAATGGTGCTTGATCAACCATGCACACACACCCACACCCATGTCTCATGTCCATGAATGAGATGCCTCCGTGCATATGCAATGCAATGAGCAATTGCAACATTAATATCATATCCATATGTAATGAAGGTCATATGGATTATTTCTACCACATTTCATCACATACCACGGATAATTACATCCTAGGCATATAATCTCCATAAATCATCACAATGCCAATATATATCACAAGCACATATCAACATTTACATTTCCAATTGTAATTCACATCATCCGAGCATGTTATATCAATTTCATTTAAACAACAACTTCAATCATTTAAGATATTTTATCAAACACCTTCAAGGCAAAACTCATGTAAACACATAGCATGCCCAAAATTCTACATTTATCAAGAAATTACATTAGACAATTTTTACATACCAAATTTAACATAGAATTTCTTCTACCCTTTTCACCAAATCAACAATAATAGGTAATTTCTAAAGATATTTAACAACCTACCCATTCCATATCACATTTTTAGGTTGGAAATAAACCTAAGTATGAGGGAACCCTACCTCTTGATGTGTAAATTTGCCACAGGAAGCTCCAAGAATCTTGAGTAAGCCCAAATCCTAGCTTTCCCAAATCCCGTTCTTAAAAATCTCGCCCAAACCCGACTTTCTTGGTATGGTTTTGTAGCCCTTGTCGAGGAGAACAATTTTTGTTCTTGACTCGTGACGATTCGGACGACGAATCTCTATAGATCGTAGAGAGAAGGTGGAGAGAACTTAGGCTTTCCTTCTCTTCTTTTTTCCAACGTGAACCGGCTGAACAATGGGGGGAAATTAGATTTTCTTCCTCTATTTATTTTTTTTAATTATTTGGTCCACAACGCGCCACACGTTCCCCATTTTCCCGGATCTGTTTTCACTCTGAAACAATAAAATTTCGCTTCGGTTCAAGTTCAAAATATTTTTATTTCAACTTGCTTTAAATTATTTTTCAACTTACAAAACTTTATTAAAATTTCGTTTTTGGGTCACCCGAAACCGACCGCCTCGTAAAACGTAAAAAATTGACTATCTCGGAATTCGACGAAATTTGACATGATAACTAAATTTCGCGAGACGAATCCAACGGTGAGGTCCGTTTTATCATCCAAATTCTAGAAAAATTTAGGTTTTCAACCTGTAAAAAAGTGGTAATTTAATGTCTTGCCCTTTTTTCTTAAAAAGTTTAAATTTATTCGGGTTTTACATTATTTCCTCCTTAAAAGAATTTGGTCGCCGAAATTCACACACATGCACACTTAACCGCATGCATATGAAACAGTCATATAATATCAAATGACTACAAGAAATGTACCTCCATCCTCGAATAAGAAGGAATAACTGGTACATACGGCGTCCTCATGCTCTTATGTTGTTTCTTTCACCCCTCGGTGCTGCCACAACACCTTCACTAGCCTCACGTTCTTGCCTCGTAAAACTTGCTCTTGATTATCCATGATACGCACTGGTCCCTCCTCAAAAGTCTCATCCGCATCAACAATCAATTCACCTCAATCCACCGTATATGTCAGATCTAGAGTATATTTTCGGAGCATAGAGACATGGAATACCGCGTAAACACTCGATAAATTTGGCGGCAACACTAACCGGTAAGCAACTGTACCAACCCTTTCGAGTATCTCGAAGAGCCTAATAAACCTCTGCGATAGCTTTCCCTGCTTTCCAAACCTGACCATTCCCCTCTTAGGCATCACCTTCAAGAAGACATGATCACCAACCTCGAACTCTAGAGGTCGCCGTCATCTGTCAGCATAGCTCTTCTGTCGGTTCTGAGCCGTGAGAAGGCGTTTTTGTATCAAGTCCACCTTCTCCGATGTGTCTTTGACCAATTTCAGACTTGTAGAGGGTCTCTCAACAACCTCCATCCAACAAACTGGAGAACGACATGACCTCCCACAAAGCGTCTCATAGGGTGCTATCTGTATGCTCGCCTGATAACTATTGTTGTATGCGAACTGCACTATGGGTAAATGTTCTTCCTAGCTATCCTTGAGATCTAGGACGCATGCTCGTAGCATGTCCTCTAATGTCTGGATGGTCCTCTCCAACTGACCGTTCGTCTAGGGGTGAAAAGTTGTGTTCATCATCAACTATGTCCCTATGGCCCGCTGAAAAACTCTCCCAAAAATGACCCGTGAACTTGGGATCCTGATTCGATATTATAGATACGGGCACCTCATGCAATTGGACAATCTCCCGTATGTACAGCCTATAGAATTCCTCTAGTGTGAAGGTCATCCGTACTGCCACAAAGTGTGTCGACTTTGTAAGTCGGTCCACTATCACACATATCGTGTCATGCCCTCGCGATGTCCATGGCAAGTGGGTTACAAAATCCATCGTGGCGTGCTACCACTTCCACTCGATCACCTCCAAAGGATAGAGCAACCCTGCTAGTCTCTGGTGCTCTGCCTTGACCTGCTGACATGTGAGACAACGACTAACAAAGTGTCCGATGTGTCTCTTCATCCCGCTCCAATATTATTGGCGACAAAGATCGTGGTACATCTTCGTGCCACCTGGATGAACTGCAAAATGGGAGCAATGAAACTCCTTGAGGATCTCCTTCCTCAGATTCGCTAATTGGGGAACCACAACCCTTCCCTTATACCGAAGACTATCATCCAAATGAATGACCCAACCCTCTTCATCGGTACCCACTTGCACTCGATTCCTGATAAATAATAACTCTGGGTCCTACCTCTGGGACTCAATCACCCTACTCAGAAGAGAAGGCGTAGCCATAAATCTCCTTAAAACACCCTGAGTCTGACCCCGATAATGTAGCCCAAATTGTCCTACAGTCTTGAGCATCCGCCACTCTCGAGAAGCCACACTAGCCACAACTCCCCATGACTTCCGACTAAGTGCATTAGCCAACACATTTTCCTTATCGGGATGGTAATGCAAGGTGAAGTTATAGTCCTCCAGGTACTCCATCCACCTACGCTGTCTCATGTTGAGGTCCCGCTGAGTGTAGATCTATTTCAGACTTTTATGATCCAAAAACACCTCAAACTGCTCACCATATAGATAGTGGCACCAAGCCTTCAAGACAAAAACGTTGGTTGCCAACTCCATGTCGTACGTGGGGTAGTTCTACTCGTGGTTCTTTAATTGTCGAGAACCATAAGCCTCCACCCTCCAAGTCCGTCTCTTAAGGCATCACAGTACATTGTGTACATCTGTCCCCTTTCTGGGACTATCAAAATAAGAGCTGAAGTAATTCTTCTCTTCAAATCTTGGAATTCGTTCTCATATGATTCATCCCACTAGAATTTAACCTCCTTCCGGGTCAACCTAGTCATCGGTGCGGCTAATTGGGAGAAGTCTTCGATGAATTTCTGGTAGTACCCTGCCAATTCTAAGAAATTACGTATCTCAAAGACTAACTTCGGCCTCTCCCAACTCATAACTGCCTCAACCTTCTCTGGGTCAACCGACACACCGGAAGCTGACACCACGTGTCTAAAAAATTTTACATCCGTAAGCCAAAATTCATAATTGCTGAACTTGGCTTACAACTGGTGGTCACTCAACGTTTGGAGAACAACCCTTAAGTGATACTCATGCTCCCCTCGGTCTTAGAGTAAATCAAGATGTCGTCAGCCAAAACCACGACGAACTGATCTAGGTAGGGCTGGAACACCCTATGCATGAGATCCATGAATGCCACTGGGGCATTCGTTAATCCGAAGGGCATCATGTTGAACTCAAAATGCTCAACTGCATTCTGAACGCCGTTTTAGAGATATCTGCATGCCTAATCCTCAACTGATGGTAGTCAATGCAAAGATCTATCTTGGAGTAGACCCGCGTTTCCCTCAGTTGATCAAATGAGTCAACGATCCTCGGCAAATGGTATCTATATAATGACCCGGTTCAACTGTCGATAGTTTATACACAAACGAAGGGTCTTATTCTTCTTCTTGACAAACAACACCGGAGCACCCCAAAGTGAAGTGCTCGGTCTGATAAACCCTTGTCCAACAATTCTTGCAATTGGACCTTGAGTTCTTGTAATTCTATTGGTGCCATTCTATACAGAGTTATAGAAATAGGTGATGTATTGGGATACAACTCAATGGTGAAGTCGACATCCCTATGTGGAGGTAATCCCAGTAGTTCGTCCAAAAAAATAGCCTCATACTCACAAATCACCCGAGTAATTCTTGTCTCGCCTCATCCTATAGGATAAGATTTGCTAGCCAACCCATCAACTGCCCGTGCCATCTAGACTCGTACACGGCTTAGGGTAAAGCACCGTGCTTTTCCCCTAAAACTTGAAATAAACACCATCCGACATATAAGCAGTGACCCTCTTCTAATCACAATCAATGACAACACAGTGTGCAGTTAACCAGTCAATCCCAAGGATGACATCAAACTTCGACATGTCTATGACCCTAAGGTCTACGGTGAGTCGAATACTCGAGATCTTTAACTCACAGCCTCGACATATCTGATCAACACTCACCCTAGATTCTAGGGGAGAACTCACATGCAATGGCTCCTCCAAGGTCTTAACCTCTAAGCCCAAGTCTCTTACGCAAGATGCAAAAATAAATGAATGAGATACACCAGAATCAAATAATACTCTTGCCCATAAGCGAGAGAGTAGAAATGTACCCTGAATAACTAACTAGGAGCCTTGTCGTCTAAGCCCTGTCCTTGACCTCGACCCATGTCTTGGCCCATCTGGCCTGATTACGGAATCCATGTTCGTGAAGTAGTACGGGCATGTGCAACACCCTGGAAGTGATACTGGCTTCCCTGGCCCATGGTGGGGTAGTGAGGAACAAATTAAGTCTGTGGTTGTCCCACCAATGACTGGAACTGAGATGTCGGATAGCTCTATGATCCCTGCCTCTGAGGACAATCCCATCTTATATGACCCGACTGGTGGCATAAGTAGCAAGTCTTCTTACCTGCTTGGTAGGTGGTCCTGAAGTTTCCCCCGTCTTGGGAGGATCGACCTTGGTCTTGGTCTTGATAGCTGCGGCCCTATCCTTGATGTCCTTGCAGAGTAGAAGTATTTGCTTCTTCCCTGAACTAGAAGAAGAGAATTGACCCTCCTTCTTCTTGTCTTTAACACCCGACTCCCGGATGCTCCTTGCACCGTCCACTTCCCTCTCAATGGCCATTCTTGTCTCGACCATCGAGTTCAAGTCTTATAGGCGGTGGCCCACAATCTTTCCCCAGATAGATAACTTCAACCCATCCTCAAACCTCCTCACTTTGGTCATGTTCGTGTCCATGTAATTATCGATGAAATAGGCTAGCTCTGTGAACTTAACCATGTATTCCATCATTGTCATTGTCCCTTGCTTTAAATCTAAGAACTCTCTGGCCTTCGCCTGTCGAACAGCCGTTGGAACGTACTTGCCCATGAAGAGCTCCTGGAATTCTCCTCATGTCATTGCCTCTAAGTTCTTTGAGGCCTTTACCCAATCCCATCACAATTGGGCTTCTCATTCTAGCTGAAATGTAGGTAGCTTTATCTTAGTAGCATCATAGGTGATCTCCATAGCCTCTAAGATCTTTTCGACTTTTCAAAATCAATGGTCGGCTATCATCGGATCCGCCCCTCCCTTAAAAATTGGAGGTTTATGTGCCTTGAACTTTTGGAGGTTACTCGTGCCTCCTTGGCCTGCATTGGCGCTAGCTTGGGCAAAGGTAGTCGTCATCATGCCCATAGCCTCTGTAAAGGCTTGTTGGTCGTAGGCCGATGGTGGTTGATTATTGTTCCGCCCACCGTCTCGGCGTCCTCTTCCTCTATTTGCCATCTACATACATGTCAAATAACAATAGAATACTAACTTAGTATCCCATAGCAGGGATCAAATTTGAACATTTTTTATTTCTTTTATTGTATCACTAGTAGAGCGTATGCCACCACTAGTAGACATTTACACCTTCAACTATCTCGTTCATTCTCTTTCTGACCCCCAAGGTTATGTTTTCCAACCCTAGTGTCTCTTATCCATAAACATTTAACCATGCATAATCTTCACATAACAGATAACGCATAACATGAAATGCATAATGAATGCAATGGTCTAGACCCATGCCCCATCAAACCCTAGGTAAATCGTATACCTAACCTCTGATACCAAGTTGTGACGGTTTCAAAGCCTAAGCTACACCATAGAATCTAAACCTCTTTCACTCTCGCAATGGAAGATGATAGACTCATTTCCCACAAGGCCCATATAAGATCTATGGCCTATGCTCTGATACCAAGCTGTGACGTCCCTAAAACTGGGGGTCCTTTGTTGGTCTGTTGACCAACCATCAACCCACGAAAATACCTGTGGATGCCGCTCAACCCGACACCTCGGCGCAACATCCCTTCAATAATTCAGAGTTTGGACAGAGTCTCCCTTGTTCTAAGCACCCCCAAACTTAGAACCTATGTACATTTAATCAAATGATCCATCCGAGATCCAATATATCACATTTCATACTCCATTATGGTCTATTTATATCATTAAAACAAAAGGACTCAAGGCCCGGAAGTATAGGAAATCATTCTTAAAATTTTAGATTTTTAGAAAACCTTTCGAAAGGTTTTGGTCGACTTCCAGAAGGTTTTTTCCACTAGAAAAATCCTTCCATAAGGTTTTGATTGACCTTGTGAAAGGTTTTGCCTGCTGGAAAAGTTCTTCCGGAAGGTTTTGCCTATTTTCCTACGATTCCTTCCTCTTTCAATTCCAATCCATTCCAAACTTATTCAAAACCATCCCAACACATGTTTAATGAAGTTTTTCATACAAAACATAGTTTGTACATATTCGATTACACTCATTTTCATATAGTTACATGCCAAAACTAAGTTTTCATAACAAGGTTACAAAAACTCAAAATAAAGCTACATCTTGACTTTTCTTCCTCCTTAAGGACCTAGATGAGAGCCGTCCACCGGCGTATATCCCGTACTTGAAATATTTTTCCATAAAGGTTAGCCACGCTCAATAGGATATCTCCTAAAGAGGCTACTCTCCAACCTAAGTGCATATAAAATGTGCACTTGCAACAATCAACAAGCATCATCTATTCCAATTAAGAATATGAAATTCAATGTTGCCATTCTACCATACCATGCCATGAAATGAGATGAGACTCACTCATGTACTTTAATTTGAGCCCACTCCGGCTCCCACATTACAATGCAATGCCAATGTGTAATAAATCTGTCATTGATGAAATACATCCAATGATTATTTTGAAATAAAAGTCATGTGTTTATAAAACCAAATCATTGTTGGATGTCACACATCGAATGACTATTTTATAAAACAAAATCATACGTCTTTGTTGAGTATCGAATTTTGGAATCACACCGTTGGTTCCGTACACCATTACACTTTTTTGGAATTTCACCGCAAGGGAGTGTATGAACGAAGTAGCCGGGTTTTGCACCCAAGGGAGAATTTAGCCCTTCTTGTTATACCCGACACAAGTTTTCATACAATCATGCAATACAGCCGGATCTTTGATCCAACCTTCCCGAGTCCACTTATCAATCACTATGAATGGTGTTTAATCAACCATACACACACACCCATGCCTCAAGCCCATGAATAAGATGCCTCCATGCATATGAAATGCAACGAGAAATTGCAACATTAATATCATATCCATATGTAATGAATGTCATATGGATTATTTCTACCACATTTCATCACATACCACGGATAATTACATCCTAAGCGTATAATCTCCATAAATCATCACAATGCCAATATATATCACAAGCACATATCAACATTTACATTTCTAATTGTAATTCACATCATCCAAGCATGTTATTTCAATTTCATTTAAACAACAACTTCAATCATTTAAGATATTTTATCAAACACCTTCAAGGCACAACTCATGTAAACACATAGCATGCCCAAAATTCTACATTTATCACGAAATTATATTAGGCAATTTTTACATACCAAATTTAACATAGAATTTCTTCTACCCGTTTCACAAAATCAACAATAATAGGTAATTTCTAAAGATATTTAACAACCCACCCATTCCTTATCACATTTTTAGGCTGAAAATAAACCTAAGTAGGAGGGAACCCCACCTCTTGAAGTGTAAATTTGCCATGGGAAGCTCCAAGAATCTTGAGTAAGCCCAAATCCTAGCTTCCCCAAATTTTGTCCTTAAAAATCTCTTCCAAACCCGACTTCCTTTGTATGGTTTTATAGCCCTTGTCGAGGAGAACAACTTTTGATCTTGGCTCGTGACGATTCGAGTGATGAATCTCCGTAGATCGTAGAGAGACGGTGGAGAGAACTTCGGATTTTCCTCTCCTCTTTTGTCCAACATGAACTGGCTGAACAATGGGGAGAAATCAGATTTTCTCCCCGTATTTATTTTTTTTAATTGCTTGGTCCACAATGCGTCACATGTCCTTATTTTTTCGGGTCTGTTTTCACTCCGCAACGATTAAATTTCGGTTTGGTTCAAATTCAAAACATTTTTATTTCAACTTGATTTAAATTATTTTTCAACTTATGAAATTTTATTAAAAATTTTATTTTTGGGTCACTCGATACCCCATCGCCTCGTAAAATGCAAAAAATTTGATTATCTCAGAATTCGACGAAATTTGACATGGTAACTAGATTTCGTGAGGCGAATCCAACGGTGAGGTCCGTTTCGTCATCCGAGTTTTAAAAAAATTATGTTTTCATCCCGTACAAAAGTAATAATTTACTGTTTTGCCCTTTTTCATAAAAGTTTAAATTTACCCGGATTTTATAATTTCGCGCATTGATGGTTGATCAACGGGATAATTATGGACACCTGGATTTTGGGGCATCACACTCGCCCTCTCTTCTCTCTAGGCCACCCTCCACTTATCGTCGACCTCTTCATACTGTTCGACTTGCTAATGGCTCCGAACTCCGGAGGGAGAGTGACATCTGAGGGATGCCTTTGAGTTTGTTATGGTGGCATATCTTTGTTACAAGGTGGGAAAATGGGAGATTTTACTCCGGCTTACTAGCCTGGGCGTACTCCTTCATCACCTCCCAAATCATTAGAGCTATGTCCATCCACTTGTCCGTCATAAATGCTTGAAGAAGGGCTAGCTTCTCCTCCCCAGGATTCTTATCTACACCCTGAGGTAGCAAGTTGTAGTGCAAAACATTGTACATCACCCAGTATGAATGCTTGAGTGCCCCGGCTTGGATTTTTTCTTTGAATTGTGTCAGGACCTCAAAAATCAAGTGCATGTACTCCATATGTGATTTCTTCCCTTGGACATTGTAAGGGTAGGCTGGGACAATGGGATGAGTTCTCTCATAGTGCAAAAGGGCCGCAATCAACCCCGAGGTGATCTTCATTCCCTTCCCCCTCACATTCTTCTTAAGAAAAAACACATCCACATCCACCACCTTCAACCATTGATAGAACTCCCTACACATAGGAATGATTTAACCTCAACGGGCTCAAACCAAATGTCAATGTTATGCCCCTTTATCACTCAGACCACTACATCGTTTGGTCCAAGGGTGGGTTTATCCACATGCTGCTCGCACATCACATTCTTCCCCTCTATGCTCTTCATGCGAGCATGTTTCTTTTGCTTTTTTCTTCTTTCCCCACTCCCACCATTGGGGACTGACACAGTCTTCTTGCGGGACCATGTTCCCGCGGGTGGTGGGGAACTCGGCCCCATTTTCTTGGTCCATGCCATGAGAATAAAGAATGCCCCTAGGGCCAGAAAGGGTAACAACTAACACCCAAACTCAACGACAAGATCAAATGGAACGCCAGAATACTTACCCAATCAAGTCATTACATTGAATTCCAAGCCTTGGATGAAAATCTAGGTTTTTGATGGATTTGGGGGATTTTGTGGATGAAAGGAGGGTTTTTGTGGGAGAAATTCAAAAAAAAAAAATGCAAAATAATCACAGTGAAATTCAACTTTGGGAAGGTTAAACAGGAGATTTGATGAGTGGGTAGAGGTTCTTTGAGGATCTGAAAGGTTTTGAGGGAGAAGAGAGGGTTTCTAAGGATGAGAGGAGTGGAGAAAGTAAAGGGTTTCACTGAAAAAATCTGACTTAAACTCTCATTTTCTGAATTTCTATGCAAAACCTACTGGTAGAACGAACAAAACCTACCGGTAGGTTTTGTGCACTGGAAAATTTCTACTGGTTGGTTTTGACTTTTTTCATAAATTTTCCTATGCTTTACACCTCACCTCCACTCCATGTTTACTCAACTCCCATACACTCTAATGACCTATCTACAACCTCAACTTCACAAAAAACCTGAACCGTGCTAGTGAACCACAAATGAATGAACATGCCCAAATTCATTTACGAAATTGCAATGCGATTTGAGTTTTTGATGCTTTCAAAACACATGACATAGATTTCTAAATTTAACAACCAAGATGAATACCCAAAATATAAAACACATATTGAAATACTAAAAGCATTCCTATTCCTTCATAATATCAAAAGTTTAAGCAATATTCTCCTATCCTACGAGCATAGGGTTGCCTGACAAAATTATTCAAATACCAGAACCAAGCACACATGAGTGTCATTATAGCTTTAAAATTTATTCTAGAGTATGCACCTACCCATTTCTTTTCAAATTCATGTGTAAGTGAGATGAACATGAAATTTAAGCATTTACTCATCGGAATCCACATTCACATGGCTATCCAAATTTAGTTTTGATGCAAAACTCACCAAGGGTTTCTCTAAAAAATGAATTACTCTATGATTATCCTGGCATGATCTTCATGTGTATATATGAGATAGAATCTTGTGTACTAACCAAAATGCTCACATATAATCCAAAAATGATGTGTATGCATAACAATTGAAACGACCTTGGCATAATCTCATGAATGGAATGTTAGGGCATTAGATAATAAGACCAAATTTTCTTTTCCATTTGAAGTGTTTTCTCACCATGCTTTCTCTAGATCATTTAGGGCTTTCAAAGGTTGTAATGAGGCCCTGGAGTGATACTTGGGCTGAGTGAAACGAAGAGTCGATGAATACAAAATGGGTTATTCTAACGGCATGGACCTTTATGGTCAAAATCTCTTTTTTTGCAAAATTTTCAGCTTTACACCTTAACTTCACTTTTTATTTCCTTTTTTCTTCTTCTTCTTCTTTCCTCAACATTTTTTTCAACCTTTTTTTTTCTTTTTCTTGGGCGGCTTTCTTTGTCTTTTTCATTCAAAATATGAATTCAGCACCATTCATCCCTTTGGGATTTCCTCACCACATTTCCTTTTCAACATGATTAGTCACAATCAGTCTTGGAACAACTAATGTGTGGTAATTTTAATCATTTTGCATCGGCTTGTTCAATCATATGGCATGGAAATGAATTTTTACATAAGGCTCAATCACAACACTAGGGATAGATTTATCACAAGAAAAAGACTAAGGCTCAAAGCAATTCAAAGATGGCCTAAGATCATCTCTAGATAACCATGGGAAGACATATTTGGCATTTCAAGACAAAGTCAATCAACTATCCACATGCACTCTAACCAAAGCAAGCATAATGAGATTATTGAATATATTTTGAATTTGAAAAATTGTTCTCTCGAGTAAATGTAAGTTCCCTCCAACAAGGATTGGCACTAATGCTCACACAGGTACTTGTTTCATCTTCACTATGCATGTCAAGCTCTAAAATTTGAATCCAATTAATAAATTGCCGAAATTACACATTCAAGGTGCACTTGTGGTTGAGTTCAAAAGCAATCACATATGTGATACTCCGTCATAGGATAAATTTATATGACGTGCTCATGTATTTAAAGTTCAAAGCGAAGATCTAACTATCACTAAACCCATAACACTTTGAATAGGGAAATATGGTTCAACATTCAAATATTTTCACAATTTTTTTAAAAAAAATTTCACATATTTCTCAACTATTCTAAACAAAAAAAAATTGAAGAGTATGTGAATGGTGAATTTCACCACAAAATGGTATAATCAACAAAATTTTGGTGTATCATACAAACGGTGCACCTCACCCCCTAACTTGAACCTTGCATTGTCCTCAATGCAACAAAAAGATAAGGAATGCAATGATGGACTTAAAAAGATAAGAAATGTTAGAGAACACCTCGCAATAAACTTTGACAAAAACATCACTATCTGTACATATGAAGAAAGAACACTAAGCACAGATGAAGGTAAGTAGACAAATTAACTTGCAAAGTAAAGGATAAAAAAAAGCAATTGTACACTAAATCTACTTGAATAGTTATTCCTCAACAAGGTTCGGATAGAATGGATCCACTAACTCCATCTCCACCGTTTGAATTTCAAAACCCTCGAAGAATGGTTTTAATCTTAGGCCGTTGACCTTGAATGTTTTACCATCTTTGGGGTTTTCTGTGTCTACGGCTCCATTAGGGTAGGCCACCTTGACAAGATGGGGGGTCATCCCAATATGATCGGAAGTTTTTGTTGAAAAATGGGAGTCAAGAATTATATAAGAGTACATTTTATCCGGGATCAAATGTCTTTCTCACAATTGATTCGTCATGAAAAATCTTTGCCCTTTCTTTGTGAATTTTTGAGCTCTCGTATGCATCTCTATAGATTTCCTCCAATTCATTCAACTCCAACTTCCTATTTTCTCTGGCTATTCTCAAATTGAAGTTCAAGATTTTGATGGCCCAATATGCCTTGTGCTACATCTCTACTGGCAAGTGACAAGCCTTTCCATAGACTAGCCTCTAGGGAGACATACTTAGGATGGTCTTGTAAGTTGTGCGGTAAGTCCACAAGGCATAAATCAATCTAAGTGACCAATCCTTCTGATTTGGGTTCACTGTTTTCTCTAGTACGTTTTTTATCTCTCTATTGGCTAACTTGGTTTGGCCATTAGTTTGAGTGTGATAAGCGGTGGACACCTTGTGTGTTACACCATATTTATGTATTAAAGAGACAAATGGTCTATTGCAAAAATGAGACCCACCATCGGTTATCATTGCATGAGGTATCCCAAACCTTGAAAAAATATTTTCTTTTAAAAACTTGACCACGACTCGATGATCATTGGTCTTGGTTAAGATTGCCTCTACCCACTTGGACACGTAGTCCACTGCCAATAAAATATAAAGGTAGCCAAAGGACATAGGAAATGAACCCATGAAATCGATGCCCTAATAATTAAATATTTCAATGACAAGTACGGGGGAGAGGGGCATCATGTTCCTATGGGTCACACTTCCCAACCTTTGACACCTATCACATTCTTTGCAAAATAAAACAGAGTCTTTAATCAGAGGCGAATAAAAACCGGATTGTAAAACCTTAGCTGAAGTTTTCTTGGAAGAGAAATGCCCAAAGGACATCCCGTTGTTCATTTTTTGGTACACATCTCCTCATGACTTGATTGGGGCAATATTTGAACAGGTACGGGTTGTCGAAGTAAAAGTACTTCACATCCGCTATGAATCTTCATTTGTACTCTGGGCTCCAATGCGGTGGTATTTGTCCTGTGACAAGAAAATTACAAATATCAGTATACCACAAACAAACCGAATGAATAGAAAATAAATGCTCATCGAAAAAGAAATCAGGGATAAGGATGTGTTCTTACGCATCTTGGATGACAAGTCGCGACAAATGATCTGCCATCACATTCTCGACTCATTTCTTATCTTTGATGATTAAGTTGAATTCTTGAAGGAGGATGATCCACTTAATAAGTCTCGGTTTCGCGTCCTGCTTAGACAACAAATACTTTAAAGCAAAGTGATCAGTGTAGACTACAATAGGCAAACCAATGATGTATGACCTAAATTTGTCTATTGTAAATATTACAACTAGCAACTCTTTTTCAGTGGTACTGTAATTCATTTGTGCTTCTTTTAGAGTTTTTCTAGCATAGTATATTACATATGACCTTTTGTCTTTCCTTTGACCTAACATTGTGCCGACCGCGTAACCACTCGCGTCGCACATGAGCTCAAATAGTAGTTCTCATTTGGGTGGTCACACGATTGAAGATCAAAAGAGAGCATGCTTTTAAATTTTTTAAAAGATATCTCACAATCATCTAACCACACAAAGGAAACATCCTTTGCTAGCAAATTAGTCAAGGGTCTTGCCAATACACTAAAATCTTTTATGAATCTACGATAAAAAGCCGCATGACTAAGAAACAACCTAATATACTTGACGACCTTGGGAGTGGGTAAGTTGAAAATTGCTTCCACTTTGGATTTATCCACTTCAATCCCTTTTTTGGACACAATGTGTCCAAACATAATCCCTTGCTTCACCATGGCACTTCTCCCAATTTAGCATCAAATTCTTCTCTTAATATCTCTCCAAGTTTTCTAAGCATCCCTCAAATGAGTCCCCAAACACAAAAAAATCATCCATGAACATCTCCATAATCTTTTCCACCATGTTGCTGAAATTCTCCATCATACATCTTTGAAAAGTTTTAGGGGCATTACACAGGCCAAATGGCATTCGGCAATAGGCATAAGTGCCGAAGGGGCACGTGAATGTGGGCTTCTATGGATCTTCCAAGGCAATCTCTATTTGATTGTAGACAAAATAGCCATCCAAGAAGCAATAAAAGAGATGCCAAGCTACCCTCTCCAACACTTGATCAAGGAATGACAATGGAAAGTGATCATTTCTAGTGCATGAGTTGAGTTTTCGATATTGGATGCAAACTCTCCAACCGGTGACCACCGTTGTTGGAATCAACTCATTTTCCTCATTTGCAACTATCGTGACCTCTGACTTATTTGGTACTACTTGCGTGGAACTAACCCATTTAATTTTGGCAATTACAAAAATAATGCCCAAGTCAAGTAGCTTGAACACTTCATCTCTCACCACATCCTTCATGATAGGATTTAGCCTTCGTTGTGGTTGTCCGGGTGGCTTTGAGTCTTCTTATAAGTAAATCCTGTGAGTGCAAATGAGGGGGCTAATTCCATTGATATCGACAATGGTCCAACAAATGGCTCCTTTATGCCTCCTCAAAAATTGCAACAACTCCTCTTCTTACCTTGGCTCCAAAGAAGAGCTTATCGCCATCGAGAATGTCTTGTGCTCCCCTAGAAATGCGTACTTGAGTGTGGATGGCAATGAATTCAACTCCAAGATGAGTGTTTGCACAGTTGATGAAAAAATCTTCTTCTCTTGTGGTGGAAGTTTTTCAAATGTTGGGGTCCAACTCCCCACCCCTTGTACACTTTCCAGCTCCTTATCTTCAATAAACTATTCCTCTGACTTGAAATTACATAGTGTCTCCATGTGGCCGTCCACCAAAGTGTCAATTTAATTGACCTCATGTATTTCCTCATCATCTCTCAGTTGCTTGCAAAGATTGAACAAATTGAGATCCATTGTCATGTTTCCAAAGGCAAGCTTTATTAGACCATTCCTGCAATTAATCACAACATTAGAAGTAGCAAGGAAAGGCCTACCCAATATGACAAGAATCTATGAACTAGGGTTAGCAACGAGATGAGTATCATGTACAATAAAATCAACGAGAAAATAAAATTTGTCCACTTGGACTAAACCATCCTCAACTACTCCCCTTGGTGTTCCCGCACTTCGGTCCACTAATTGAAGAGTGATTGGGGTTGGCTTCAACTCTTTAAGTTGCAATTGTTGATACACTGAAAAGGGTAGGAGGTTGACACTTGCTCCCAAGTCTAGCAACGCTTGCTCTACTCGGTAATTCCTGATTGTTATGGTAATGTTTGGGAAGTCGGGATCCTTAAACTTGGGAGGGGTGTTGGTCCTCAAAAT
Source organism: Ilex asprella (assembly GCA_023539305.1). Taxonomy (NCBI): domain Eukaryota; kingdom Viridiplantae; phylum Streptophyta; class Magnoliopsida; order Aquifoliales; family Aquifoliaceae; genus Ilex; species Ilex asprella. The sequence continues at coordinate 1,403,055 of CM042201.1, read as the reverse complement.
GGAACTCACTTGCTTGGTGAAGAATTCCTTCTTATGCATATTCAATTTCCTCTTCATGGGGCACAAGTCTTTCAATATCTTTGCACAAGAAGGTATTTGTTTTATGGCATCAAGGAGTGGAATGTTTATCTTCACATGCTTAAAATTTTTAATAATGTCAGAATAGTTTGCCATCTTAGCAGGTGACTTCAAACATTGGGGAAATGGGGCCGGGATAAGACAATCATGAACATTTAAATCCACAATCTTTTGGTTTTCAAGTGTCTCACTCCCCTCGGAGTTACCCTTAGTCTCCTTTTCTTTTTCCAATGTGGCTTTCAATGAGACTTTAGGGAAAATGGTTTTATCTATTTGTTTTCCACTCCTAAGGGTGGTGACCTCCTTGAGTTGCTCACAACCCTCTTTAGTACTCTCGGACGATTCAATCACATGTTGGCCCCTTGGATTTTCTTGGGGTTGAGTGAAAAATTTCCCTTTCTCTTGTTGAGATGACCCTATTGCATTGGTCAACTTAGAGATTTGGGTTCGGATGTCATTAAAAGAAAAGGTGGTTTGATTATTGATTGTGGTTTGGATTTGAATGAGTTGTTGCACAACATCCTCCAAATTTTTCTTGTGAGGAGCTTGGTAGGTGGATGGGTTAGGTGGTCCTTGTTGACCAAACCCTGGTTGAGGTGGGTTTTGTGAAAATCCTTGTGGATTGGACCATGGATATTGGGAGCTAGATGAGGGCCCTTGACCATGATATAATTGATTTTGCTTGGGTGGACTTGAAGGTGAGAATGAGCTAGAACCATGAGGAGTAGGGTTATCATTCTTCCAACTAAAGTTCGGGTGATTTCTCTTTCCCGAGTAATATGTGTGGAGAGAATGATTGCCTACTTTGACTGAAAGCATTCACTTGCTCATGGTATACCTCTTTGAGTGCAGAAATGTTTGGGCACTCAGAAAATAGAATGCTCAACACTCTCATATATAGAACAAAACTCCTCGGCCTTTGTGATGTTAGACACCTAATGCCTCTTATTCACCTCTAGACTCTCTACCTTGTGAGACAATTTTGTTATTTTAGCAAGCAAATCTTCTTGGTCACTCAATTTATACATCTCTCCTCCACTTGGTTGGCTACTCGGAGAGGACCTTGGCACATCGGTGGGATTCGTGATATCCTAAGATTGGGCATTTTTTGTTAATGTGTTAAAGTACTCAAGAGCTTTATCGGGATATTTGTTTAGAAACTCTCTATTCCACATCATTTTTATGAATTGTCGATGGGCTAGTGTAATCCTTTCATAGAAAAAACTCACCAATTGTCATGGTTCGAATCCATGATATGGAATGGAGTACAACAAGTCCTTATATCTATCCCAATATTGATAAAACTACTCATTTGATTTTTTTTGTAAAATTTTGACTTTGTTTCTTAAGAGCAGTTGTCTTGGGCACTGAAAAAAATTTGTTTAAGAATTCAGAAAGTATTTGTGCCCAAGAACTTATCGATCGAAGTTTCAACGAGTTCAACCAAGTCTCAACTTTGCCTTTGAGTGAGAAGGGAAATAATTTCATGCATGTCATGTCTTCCATGGCACAATTTGTGATAAATGTTCCAACAATCTCCTCAAATTTCTTGATGTGTAGGTAAGGATTTTCTTGTTACACTACATGGAATTGAGAAAGTAATTGTAACATGCCCGGTTTAACAAGGACACTATGGGCTTGCATGGGTAGAAGTATGCATAATGGGGTGGTGTTTTGGGTTGGTTGGAGATAATCCCTCATTGACCTCGTCGGAGGATCAATTGAAAGATTATTTCCTTCATTTCTTAGAGGGGGAATTGTTTTTGTGGGTTTGGCACTCGCGGATTTTGCATTCCCCGCCCCTCGGAATATTTGCACCATTATCTCCGAAATTGTCTCTGGCATCATCGGATTGGTCTTGGTCTATTTTCATATTTGGTCCTAGGGCACGTCTCACTAGTCTATTTTGATCGTCCCATCCCCACATACAAAAGCACTACTTACAATTGAAAGAAAAAATATAC
>CM042201.1:1352371-1372425 GCA_023539305.1 Ilex asprella | reverse complement strand
TTAAATTTGGCACGGATAATTCTTGGAATCACTACAATCGAAGTGGGATTAACTCTTTCAAAATCAAATGACTCAAATGAACTAACTTCAATACATATTTGTTATTTTCAATTGGGTGTTAAATGAATATTTTCCGTTTGAGTACCATGTCAAATGATTTATAGAACTTGAGTTAAAATACCTATTCATGGTGAGATGAACTGTACCTAATTACTATCTTGCTTTTAATTGTTATTCTTTAGTTGCTAAATTCTACAACCAAATCTCTCAAAATTCAGACTTTTCATTTTCTTTTTACCTTTCACCACTTCAGCCAACCATTTTCCATGAAGAGATGATCTCGGTAATCAATCGAGTTACAAATACGATATCCTTTCCTACACTTAAGAATTCCTTGTTAATTTAACCCACTCAAGAGAGCAAGCGTGAAGCATATTGCATTTTCATTGAAGATGCTCCGACCAATGCCTGGCCCTGTTAAGAATAACATAAGAAAAACAATCAAAGAACATATCAAAAACCTGCATGAATAAAATCAAACAAAGCCAACATCATCACCAATTTGCTCAAACCAAACCCATTAATTATTACACTCAAAATGATCGAAACATTGAATACCATATAACTCTCACACGGAATCTACGGTATCTTCTCCAAATACAAATCCAATTGTTACTTCAATGCCAAATCCTCTCTGGCCTACAAAAACACATACAGTAGCCTACTTTCACACACAGGTGAATGGGCACGGAAAGACATAATTATTGAGAAAGAGGGCCAGTGGAAATTGAGTTCAAATTGATGAAACTAATGGCAACTACATTGTTTGGGTTACTAATTCTAATTTTCTAATTCATAAAATGCAACACATAGCCCAAAACACATATGTGCATAGAGACAAATAGAACCAGACCTTCTCAGGTGAACCTAGAGTCAAGCTTAGCATAATTAAGAAGCAAGCTCGTCGTCGAGATCGCCTTCGTTCACCTCTTCAAAGAAATGAGAGAAGTAAACAGTAGAAACAAGAGAAGTAATACTTACATTTCAAGCCAAAAATTAAGTGAGCTCAAAAATAAAAAACAAAGAAGCCAAGGATTACATACCTGATATGCTTTTAATGAAAGATCGAGAACCTCTTTCCCATCATTTCCCTTATTGAACACAAATTGGATAAGATAGGATTTAACAATTTAATTAACATCAAGGAAAATGATATGCTGTTAGAGGAAGTGAAGCACACAACGTTGAACTGCATCAATAAACAAATTTCGCCAGCTTGAAAGCCAAAAGTTGTGCAGCCACTTATAAGGAGAACACTGTTAGTCAAAATGAATTTAAGATATGTTAAAGACATGAATTTTCTTAACACCCAAGTGTAGGTGGTCAAGTATAGTAATAACTCAGTAATTTCGAGATCTGGAATACAAGAAAGGTGAATTGAAAGAATTCGAATTGAGAGTATTGATTATTGGTGAAATTTCATAAGTTTATAGAATACAATCATTTGCTGAAATCATTCATTCAATCTTTATATTGAAAAAGAAATAATCTTGAAAGAAGAATCAAATACTAACTGCATTAAATAAATATTCAGTACACAATTATAAAACCATACCCTAGCTAGAAAGTACAAGGAAATTACTCACAACCAATGAGCAAATTTTCCGACAAGGATAAGGAAAAGGGTTCTTCAGAAGAGTCTGGGGAGGATCCCAAAAAAGGTTAACTTTTCCTATTTATATATTTCTTAAAAAGAATAATGAAAAATCAGAATTAAAATTAAAATTAATAACGAAATCTACCAGGGCAAAGTCAAAGCTGAAGTTCCCAACTCAGGAGGCGCGTTCGAACGGTGGCCAGCAGTTCAAACGTTGGCATCACATTATAGGCGTTCGAACGGATACGACGTGTTCGAACGGATGGAGTATGTATTGTAAAAAAAATGGCGTTAGACAGATCCTTTGCGTTCAACGGTTCAAAACCACTGGAAATTGCATCTTGGCTTGGGCGTTCGAACGGAGGCTCACCATTCGAACGGTGGCACTCTGTATCGCCACTTGGGCGTTCGAACGGTTGGAACCCATTGTAATCCTCCTAGCATTCTCTCCTTTGCTCCTTGTAAAACATCCTTCTGTTCGAACGGGTGGGAACCGTTCAAACGGTTCTCCATGACCAGAATGCTCTGACTTCTCCTCCCATTTCTTCAGAGACAATCATTCTTTTATTCTTAGGTCACTACTTTTTATTACACTTTGTTGTCCCTTATCATCAGTTTATTCTCCTCTTGACCGGTTATTTCTCCAAACCCACATTAAACCTGAAAATCATCAAAACATTACAAATCTCATAAAAGATATTATATCAAGAAATAATTGATCTAATAACTCAATAATGATTCAATTCATCACAATTATCATATAAATAAATAACAGTTTCATGACGAATCAATAATGTTTTCCAAAAACAATTGCTTCCATTTCAAAGCAATTCTTTTAAGCAAATTAATGCACAAACGTTCTAATGGGCCAACTAAAGCACAAACAAAACCAATGACTTTTTTAGTATCTTAAAGAATAGTTCCAAGCAGGATCTCATGCTTTCATATAAAAAAAAATTGGTTTGATTGCTTTTTTGGCTTACAAAATTACAACAATTTTTAGAGTGCAATATTTATCTATGAAATAATAGAAGCCGAAAAAAATGTATCTCATGGCAATTACCCTACCATGTTATGTCGTAGTCGTTGCAATAGCCATCACTGTTGGATGATAGCGTGCCGGTGCTATTCTATTAAGATGCAAAGTAATAGTAAGTAGCACTAACAAAGTGAAAAACCACTTATTCACCATATCTACCAATCAAGTTCGGATTTAGTGTAGCTGCGTGGCTGTGTGGAGTGTGTTCTGTTGTGCATGTCTGTGGGCTGTGTTGCGTGAGAGGGGGGGTGTTGGGCATGCTGTGTGTGTGAACTGAGTGTGTGTTCAGAAAGTTGTGAGCGTAGAGACTTGGTCATTACTTAAGTGGCAATCGATCAAACATCTCATGGGCACTATGCGAATAATCAGCGGAGAGAGAGAGAAGTAGAGAGAGAGAGAGAAACAAAGGCAGCAACAATTGGCTATGGCGGTGGATGAGTTGTGGCGGGTGAGTGTTTCACAATGGTCACAAAGTAATGAGATTTGGAAGAATTGAGTGATTTGTGAGATTTGGGGGAAGACATGGTGAGAACTAAGGGCTTGAATTAAGGGAAGGCTTGAATTTGGAAACTGGTGGAGAGAGAGACCGAGAGGCGTGACAGATTGGGAGAGAGTTACGACATCATAAGGGACAAAGAGGAAAGGAGAACGTGTGAAAGAGGGATCCGGAGAGGTATGGGCAGGAACTCAAATTTTAGAGTGATCTTTGGCCATCGGATCAGTAATATGAAAATGAGTTGAGGTGCGAAAAGCTTAAAATAATACAAAGATCCAAAATCTTATCATAATAAATATTTTCTAGATTTAATAGACTTTTACTGTTCAAATCAACGAGGACCTTTTGTACTTTTGGATAGGGTTAATCGTAAATTACATCTTAAAAGATCGTTTGAATATTAATTTATACCTTTAAAGATAAAAAATTTTAATTTATACCCTCAAAGATAAAAATTTGTGTCAATGTGCACCCCCAAAGATCAAAATCTCATTTTGCACCCTCAAAAATAAAATTTGTATCAATGTGTACCCCCAAAAAAATAAATCTCAATTTACATCCTCAAAAATAGAATTTGTATCAATATGCACCCTCAAATATCAAAATCTCAATTTGCACCCTCAAATATAGAAATTTTTATTAATATGCACCTAAAACTAACCGCATTCAATTTGTTGCCTAAAACTAAGTTGATAAATTATACCTAAATCTCCTCATGCTTGTCATTTAATCATTTGGACCCCTTCACATTTAGAATATTACTCTTACATCTCATGACATTTGTGCACGTGTAACATGTAATCCCTTTTCGTTGATATTTGTTAATATAACTGTTAAAAAATATGGTTTTATCTTAATAAAAATTTATAATTTCATATTACCCTATATTTTGTCGGTCCAATATACTTTAAAGTTCAAAATCAAGCTTATAATTTGAATGTCCAATAGAATGTATGTATTTATATAATATTTTTTATATCCAAATAACATTATATAAATACCTACATTCTATTGGACATTCAAATGATAAGCTTGATTTTGAACTTTAAAGTATATCTGACCCACAAAATAAAAGGTAATATGAAATTATATTTTTTTATTAGGATTAAATCATATTCTTAACGGTTATATTAACAGATATTAACGAAAAGAGAATACGTATTACACGCGCACAAATGTCTAGTTATAATTTATCAATTTAGTTTTTATGCAGCAAATTGACAGCAGTTAGTTTTAGGTACACATTGATACAAATTTCTATCTTTGAGGGTGTAAATTGAGATTTTAATCTTTGAGGGTGCATATTGATACAAATTTTATCTTTGAGGGTGAAAATTGAGATTTTGATCTTTAGGGATGTACATTGATATAAATTTCTATCTTTGAGGGTACAAATTAAAATTTTTATTCTTTGGGGTAAAAATTTAAATTTGAATGATCTTTAAGGGTACAATTTGTAATTAACCCTTTTGGATATTAGTCCCAAAACATTAGCCGTTGGAAAACATAAAAAAATTAAGATTTGAAAGCACATGTTCATTTGCTAGGATGTATGATGCTTTTAACTTCTTTGCCTAGTTAATAAAAACCCAGTCATTTTTCAACATTAATCGAGAGAGAAAGGAGTAATGCTGCATAGACTTAAAAAATAAAATTAAAAAATTAATTTGATAATCACAACCATTGATTTTACTGTAGGTCCCAGTATTTATTGGGACCTACTACCTATTCAATGGCTGAGATTATCAAGTTAATTTTTTAAGTCTAATTTTTAAATCCATCTAACATTACTTAAGAGAAAGTAGATGGGCTAACCCATAATGAACAAGTCTGTCCACCCCAAGTTTATGCATTCCTCCTTGACAAGGTGAAGAAGGTGTTGAAGCATTTTTATAAAACATTCTTATTGGTCCTACACATGTGGTGATTTCAATGACGGCTTAGTGATTGTCTAACCCAACTAGGAGTGTAATTGATGTGATTTCTCTAAAAATAAGGGATGGAAGTCTACCGCTCTCTCAAGACTTGTTTAATGAGCAGATAATTAGGAGATAAAGTCTTATTTTCCATTACTTTTACCGTACATTAGAGAGATTGCTATATAGATCACTGCATTCTTTTAAAAAAGTTGTAGGGAATCAAATCGAAAAGAAGTGATCGTTATGATTAACAAATTTTTCGATTACCTTGCTTAAATATATGATAATTATTATGATTTTATTATATAGAACGAATTTGAGTGTTTGTTTAATTAAATCCAAAATTTAAATGTGTTTTACAAAAGTATAAAATTGATCTAAAATTTTGACAGTTGACCCGTGACCATCTGTTATCGTTACCGAATGTAGCTTGGCCAAATTGATGGCCAATTTTTTTCCTTTTTGTTTAGTGTTCCTTGCCGTTCATTGTTGCGGCTCTTTGTTGTTGCTTACACATTCCTTGAAACCAGGGAGCTAAGGTGCTCCTTTTGGGCTATGAAACAGAAGCCCACTTAGTACACCAAAGCAGTCAAAATAAATGGTAAAGTATTTCAGGTACGTGGCTTTTCAACCCAATCAATGGCTATTTAAACCACATGAAAATTATGGTTGAATCCTCCTAGATAAATTTATAGCGATTTGAGTCATGTAAGAAAATTTATTTGGGAGTAAGTCCGTTTTTAAACTTATATACACGTACTTAAGTCCACTTTTTTTTTTAATCTAAAAAATATCTAACGGTGTTAATTTTGTTTAGTTATGGAAAGCCATAAAAGTTAATTCATTAAGATATATATATGGAAGGAAGATATGTCTGTCTGATTTTACACTAGTAATTGTTTGTTACAATCTTTCCATAACTCTCTCTCTCACCCCATATAACTTCACTTTCCTAAATAAACTCCTCACAAGCTCTCATCTCTGTCTTCTCAAATATCAAAGTCTCAGATCATTGCCACCACCAATCTAAAAATTTCAGCCCACTGCCATCAACAACCCACCGCCTTCAACAACTCACTAAACCTCTCTTATCCGTTACTCCCACAGCATCAAACCCACCCACCAAAAACTTCGACGAAATATCCTGAAGCATGTTACTATTTTTTCAATTCTTGAAATACCATATTACTACTTTTATTTTTGCACATTTTACTACTTTTTGGATGATCAGCAAGGTTTCGATTTAGGTCTAGATTTAGTAGGTTGTGTATTTTTGTGAAAAAGACGACATTGTACTGGTACAATTTTTTTCTATGTTATAATTTCTGTTTTGTTGGGCTTGTTCATGTTATTATTGTTTGTTAAACATATTATTATTATTTTTAATAAGCATGTTACTGTTAATATTGAATGTAAATATTTTTTAAAAAATATCAATATCCAATGTTAATATTTTTTGTTGAGTATAGTAAAAAAAAATCAAATATTAATATACAATGTTACTATTTTTACTTTTTTGAATGTTACTATGTTTTTGTGTTTAAATGATATTATTTTTTGTGTTTAAATTGTTCTATTTTTGTGTTTGAATGTTCCTATTTTTTATTTTTAATGTTAATGTTAAATATTACTATTTTTTCAGAAATATCAATATTAAATGTTACTATTTTTTATTGAGTATGTTACTATTATTTTTTCAAAAATTAATATACAATATTACTATTTTTATTTTTTAATGATACTATTTTTTGTATTTAAATTGTATTATTTTTTGTGTTTAAATGATACTTTTTTTATATTTGAATGTTACTATATATATATAAACTTGAATGTATTTTAGTTAATTTCATTGTTGAGATGTGATATGTTATTTGTAAAAAAATTATTTAAAAATTTGGATGAATGATTGAATGATTTATTTAATGTTAATAAACTAGTGTGGAAATAAGTTATGCGCGTTAAACAGGTCTGTGTTATGTGTGCTAAATAAGTTAAACAGATCATGTTATGTGCGTTAACTCAAAAATGACATATTTATTAAATGTGTTAAACAAGTCGGGTTCGAATAACCCGTTTAATAGTGAGGTCAAGTTAGTGTTTACACATCTCAACACGATTATTAAACATGTCAGGTTTGAGTTTTGAGATTTTCGACACAAACTAAAAATCAACCTGACACGAAATGACCAAACCCGACACGTTTGACACCCTTCTATGCTTAGTAGATATCAAAACAATTCTGGTATTGCACATTTGAAGGTTGTGAAGAAAGTATTGCGATACTTGCAAATAACAAAAATATTTTATGTTAGCTCTCCATAGATCAGACAAGCTTGAGGTTGTTGGTTATTTAGACTCAAATTATGCAAGATGTTGTAATAGTCTAAAGTTTACTTCTAGATATATTTTTATACTTGCTCATTATGATCGATTCGACTATGCTTGCTGAGTTTATCGGTTGTTATGAGGCAACTTACCATGTGATGTGGTTAAGGAACTTCATAATGGAACTAGGTGTTGTGGATTCTATCCACAGGCTATTGGTTATTTATTGTAACAATAAAACAATGACCAAATATGTGAAGAATGAGTGAATGACCCAAAAAAACGAGCATATATAAATCTAGTATCTTCTTCAATGTGAGACGAGATCTCTCATGTGCATACTAGATTGATGATTGCTAATCCTCTCTCAAATGGTCTCCCACCAAAGAATTTTAAAGAGTACGTTAGTCGTATGGGAATAGTAGAAGCTTTAGATTATGCTATTTAAATAGGATCATGTCCCATTATGTTTCAGTTCATATTTTATATTTCAATTCATGATTTAAATTCTACTCTTGTTATTGAATGTTAGTAATAAAGTTACTAGCGCTTTTATCTTTCATATTATACCTGGTATTTATTTTTGCATATGTTATAAGGTTTTTAACGGCTAGGAATATATGATATATTCATGAGGTATTCTTAGGTGAGATATGATTAGGCAGCATATAAGTAAACCTTCATTTTGATAGGTTGGTGATGGTTTTCACATAGCAGTATATTGTAATATCAGGATGACAAACTACAAGTGTGAAGCATGACGAACAAGTGAAATGTATGTCTTTGATTGCATTAGGTGTGTACATTTCTTTATTATCCACTTCATTAAAACCACATAAAGTTAAACTCTCAATTCTACTAATGATAGTAGCTTTGAAACCATGGACTGTCTTGGAGTCAGTAGATGGAATTCAAAAACATTCATGATTCATTTAGTATTGATTGAAAGTTATGGCAATATTCAAGTTGTTTAGGGGTATCATTTTTTTTCAAAATAAAAGAGTGGCCACTTGATTTTAAAGGTAATTAACTCATGTGTCTCATTTTTAAAATTAAACTTCACATGTGCGGATCAAGTGGGAGATTGTTACAATATTTTTGTTTTGGTTTTAGTTTTCATAAAAAATTCCTATTGTTGCTACACATGGTGTTTTTAATCATGGGTTAGTGGTTGTCTAACTTAACTAGGAGTGTGTTACTAAATTAGTTATACCTGGGTTGTGATTTCCCTAAAAATAAAGAATGGAAGTCTACCACTCTTCTAAGACTTCTTTGATGGGTAGGTATCTAGGAGATAAACTTTTATATATGTGTGTGTGTGTGTGTGTGTGTGTGTGTGTGTGGTAGTTGTCGTCCTCTCAATGTACTTGAAAGACTTTAGTTTCCATTACTTTTACTGTTCATTAGAGATTGAGGTAGAGTCAAGGGCGGATTTGGAATGGGGGCAGCTGCCGCCATTGAAATTTTTTAAAAAAATGGGACCTATGTGTAATTTAAAAAATTTCAAGAATTTCTTAAACTTTCCCCCACTGAAATTTTCTTAAAGTATAGGGTATATTAATATAATTTTCAAACCCTTAAAAGTTAAATTTTGGCAGCTCCTCCTCTGCTTTCACGCCTGTTTTTTTTTTCCCGTAAGTCATCTTTGTCTTCTTCGTATCTTCACCAGTCAATCCAACTTCCAGTGCAGCCCCTGTTCTTTCTTTTCTTTAGTTTCTTCTTTAGTTCCTTTAGTGTATTCATCAACGAATCAGCCTATTGGATTCAATCGTTGTGAAAATCAAACTTTGAAAAAATCCTAGAAGATTATGTTCAAGCTAAGGAGAAGTAATCCATTAACCAAATTTTTTGATAGTAGTATTAGCACTAATCTAAAATCAGATTTTTATATTAGAAAATTAGTTTAGTTCCTGTAGAAATGATGGTTGTTTGGTGTATTATTTATGGACTTATGTAGGTTTTAGGTTTTCTTTGTTTCGTCTTGGGTCACCACTCAATTATTTTGGATTTTTGTTGAAGCCCTTGTTCAGATGGCTATCTGAGATTCTTGGTTAGTGCTATTTTTCTTCCCAATGATGAAATTGCTTTAATTGATTTCTTGAATTCTAGTTTGGATTTATGGATTATATTTTGATTATGTGTAGTCCATTATCTCATCCATTATCTCATTTGTTACGATCTTAATGATAAACTCTTAAACTTGAATATAATTAGACAAATTTATTTTTCAATCAGTTATGAATAGGTTTGTTATAAGAAAATCAACATTGGAACAATCACCTCCTAGTAATGAAAATTGTGGTGGTGACATACGACATTGTTCTAAGCAAAGTCGTGAAGGAGTTAACTTAGAAAATATTCTTGCGGATCCTGGGCTAAGAATTAGAATTTAGGATTATCATCCTAATGACCTGGATGAAATTTGGAGAGCATATCTACAAAAAAGCCCATATCAACCCCCGTGAACGTAAGTTTCCCCAAACGAAATTCGGCAAGCTGTGTCGTCGCTTTAGTCCATCTTGGTTCAACGAGTTTGTAGTTGTTTGAAGTATAGCATTAAAAAATATGTCGCTTGTTGCTTATGTTGCTATCTAATGAAAGTGATATAGGAGAGAAAGGGGGTGGTGACTCTTTCATTATAGAGGGATTTCGTAACTGAAAGAAGAAAGAAAGATTTCAAATTCATGTTGGGGGTCCAAACAATGCTCATAATGAGAATTGGAGAAAGTACCAAAATCTAATGAATCAGAAGCAACATATTAAAGTTGCTTATTCTAAGCAATCAAATCAAGCTTGAAACGAGTATCGAGTTCGTTTAACTGTAACAGTTGATTGTGTTCGATTCCATTTACGTCAAGGGTTAACATTTCGTGGTCATGATGAGTCTGAGGATTCAAAAAATCAAGGCAATTTTTATGAACTTTTACTATTTCTTGTTGAGTACAATGAAACCATCAACAATGTTGTTTTTAAAAATGCTCTAAAGAATCTCAAAGTGACAGCACCAAACATTCAAAAGGATATTGTCCATGTTATTGCAAGTGAAACCAAATGCGCAATAATCAATTATCTTGGAGATTATTTGTTTTTCATTTTAATAGATGAATCTTGTGATATTCAATTAAAGAACAAATGACAATTCTGTTGTACTATGTGGATAAAAAGGGATGGATCGCTGTGCATTTTTCTTGGCATAGTCCATGTTACTGATACAATTGTTTTATCACTTCAAGCGGCGATTGAATCATTGTTCTCAAAGCATGGATTAAGTCTGTCAAGATTACGTGGACAAGGTTATGACAGAGACAGTAATATGAGGGGAGAATTCAATGGTCTCAAAAGTCTCATCATAAAAGTGTATGGATCTATTTTTTATGTTCATTGTTTTGCTCATCAACTTCAGCTCGCACTTGTGTCTGTTGCAAAAAATCACATTCAAATTGTATTATTTTTCAATATTGTTGCTAATTTATTGAATGCTGTTGGAGCTTCATGCAAATAAAGAGATATTTTAAGAGAAAAGCAAGCTAGTAAGGTTATTCAAGCACTAAACAATGGAGATTTATCAAGTGGACGTGGTTTGAATCAAAAAAGTAGTCTTCAAATGGTCGGTGATACACTTTGGGGCTCACATTATGGCACTCTCATAAATGTGATTGTTTTGTTCTCCTCTGTTGTTGATGTGCTTGAGATTATTGCAGATGATGGTACAACTTCTAAGTAAAGAGGTGAAACATGTGGTTTATTGGATTCAGTTCAATCTTTCAATTTTGTATTCAATTTACATTTGATGAAAGGTGTATTGAGAATTACAAATGAACTATCACATACATTATAAAAGAAAGATCAAGATATTGTAAATGCTATGAGTTTAGTTAAAGTATCCAAACAACGTCTACAAATGATAAGGAATGATGGATGAGGTGTTTTAGTCGTCGAGGTCTCTTCTTTTTGTAGAAAATATGATATTATTGTTCCGAATATGGATGAGGTATACATAGCTCGAGGAAGGTCATAGCATAGTGAAAAAGTCACTAATCTACACCGTTATTGTGTTGAATTATTTTCTACGGTGTTAGATATGCAACTTCAAGACATTAGCGATCGTTTTATTGAGGTGAACACCGAGCTACTTCTTTGTGTGGCATGCCTAAATCCAATGGATTCATTCTCTGCATTCAATAAGAAGAAGTTACTTCGTCTTGCTCAATTTTATCCTTCAGAATTTTTCTTATGGAGCTCTTGATACTTAATAATCAACTTGAGACTTATATACTTGATATGGGCTCCAATGAATTTTTCAGAAGTTAAAGGAATTGGTGGGCTTGCAGAAAAGTTAGTTGATACCAAAAAGAATATAGTATATCCGTTGATATATTTTCTCATCAAACTAACATTTTTCTTACCAATTGCCACTGAAACCGTCGAAGGAGCATTTTCAGCAATGAACATAGTAAATAATCGATTGTGCAATAGAATGAGAGATCAATTGATGAATGATTGTTTTGTTACATATACTGAGAAAGATGTTTCAAGTATCACTGAAAATTAAATGATTATGCAATAGTTTGAAAATATGAAAAATCGTAGAGAACAATTATAAGGATTTATTGAATGTTTGAGAGTTTTGAGCTCTTTTTGTACAGGATCTCAAACACTAAAGGATACTTTTGATTTGAAGTTTTTTGTTGCCTTTTTTTGTATATCACTCATATACATGAATTGTGCCTCTAAATGGCATTCTTTTTATGTAAGTTTACCAAGAATACATATTTTGATGAAAACTATGTTACAATTATACTTTAAAATTAAAGAATGTAGGTTGTCTCCACTTAGACAAAATCCTGGATCCGCCTCCAGGTATAGTGCTACATTCTTTTATTCAAAAGCTACAACGAATCAAATCAGGAACAAAGGGTCGTTATACTTTGCTTAAATGTATAATAATTATTGTGATTTGATTATATATAATATTCTAGATCCTTGTTCATATGGGGTTTGATAAACCCAACAGAAAGTGGTTGAGACATGGCTTGAGTGGGGTGTCTCAAAAGTGGTAATTGTTGCTCCAGTCTAATTGAGTAATGCCCAAAAGAAGGAAATCGAATCAGCTGGGGAAATTGGGGGTTTAGATATGCTTGATATTGTTGATAAGCCGATTGTCTCTGCACTCTGTTGTAAGTAACACATGTGATGGCATTAATCCAGTGTTAAATCAAGGTAGTAATGCCTTTGGTGTCTCAATCGTTGAGATCCCTAATGGATTTATCAAGGTATGTTGTTTATTTGTGGCCTACTTCCAATTTTTGTCTATTTGTTGATTCGTATTTATTCCTTTTTTTTTCAACTTCTTTGGTACAGGTAAAAGCTAAAAATGGTGACTTACTCCTGGGTGGTGTGGATTTTGACCATGTTCTAGTCGAGTACTTGTTTGATGAGATTAGAAGGTTATATTCTTTAGATATCTCTAGAGAAGGAATAGTTATGATGAGGCTAAAAGAGCCTGCCAAGAAAACAAAGATAGAACTCTCATCCTTTCTTTAGGCTCTGGTACATGTTCATTACATCATGATGTTTGGATTGGACCCAATACATGTAAACATCACTGTTTTTCATTCAAAATTTAAAGAATTAGTGGAATGCTAGATTGAGAGAATCAGAAACTACTGCAGTAACTGTTTGAAAGATGTAAGCATATCTGTTGAGAAAATTGATGAAGTTATATTGGTTGAGGGCGATGGCTATAGTTCCTCAGGTACAACAAATTGTTCGAGAATTTTATGAAAAATCTCCTATTTATGGGGGTGAATCCAGGTGAAGCTGTGATAGTTGGTGTTGCTTTATAGGGTGCCCTTATGATTGAAGATGAGAGAAAACTAGTGTCTGGCACAATTCCACTATTTCTTGGGATTGAGACCATTGAGGGAGACTTCATGAGAACTATCAACTCAACCTCATCATATCCGCGTCATTTTATGGTGAGAAGCTTGCTTGCTTTCACATTCTACAGGGTGAGCGGGAGAATGCTTCAAGTAATAAGACTCTTGGAGATCTCAATTTAATATTTCCTCAAGCACCAAAAGGTGTAGTTTATATTGAGTTGACTTTTATGTTGACATAGATGGCATTCTCACTGTTTACTACGCTCTAAAGATAAGGATACGGGCAACAAGGAGGATAAATTTGGAGCTTTTGACCCATCCCACGTTGTTTGAAAAAAAAAAGTCCTAAATAATGATTGGTTTAAAAATAATTCACAAACACAGGTCCTTTTAAAAACGTCAGTTGGTCTGACGTTTTTAGCCTAAAAACGTCAGTCCAACTGATGTTTTTAAGCTTAAAGAGGCAGATTCCAGGAGCCTTAAAAACGTCATTCTAATTGACATTTTAATTAAAAATGTCAATTGTACTGACGTGTTTAAGTTGAAGCTGAACCTCGTTTTCTCCCTCCTCTTCTTCCTTTTCTTTTCTCTTATTTTCCCATTCTTCCCTCCCATCTGAGCCCTAACGTTTCTAGGCGAGAGAAATCGAAATCTCACCATCTGCCCCCCATTCAATTAGCAGCCACTGTTGGTCATCACAGCACCACCATCGTAGCACCACCATTGCAACACCACCATCACAACACCACCCAACCATCGAAGCCCGCCCCATCACCACCCAAAATTCCCCAATCTGCACTATTGTTCCTCCATTGCACCGCTGACAGCGCCTCCACCACCATCTCCAGTGAATCCTCTTGATTTATTGAATGAAAAATATTGAAATTATATCAAATTATATGAAATTATTGTAGTTTTGAAATTCTATGAAAATATTGATTATTGAATTGAGGTGATGATACATTGTGTTATTGAGTTGGGTATTGAGTAGATTATTGATTATTTACTTGAGTTGATTATTGATTGTGTTATTGATTTGGGTATTAAGTAGATTATTGATTATTGAGTTGAGTTGATTATTGATTGTGTTATTGATTTGGGTATTGAGTACATTATTGATTATTGAGTTGAGTTGATTATTGATTGTGTTATTGATTTGGGTATTGAGTAGATTATTGATTATTGAGTTGAGTTGATTATTGATTGTGTTATTGAGTTGGGTAACTGCCTAACCTAAACTATGTCTTCCTCTTCGTATCTCATCTCACATATATATTTGTATCGCGGGTGATAGTAGGGTTGGCTTGTTCTGTTACTAGTAATTCCTTAAAATTGCGTAAGTTATAATTTAATAATACTCTTTTATAAATTTCAAAAAAAAATGACATAAATTAATTGTCTAATTGTTTTTCTCTTTTTTCTTAGATCTTCATGACAAAAGAGTTATTTGAGTTTAACAATTAATGATCAATTTAGTGTAGGTCATCATTTCCTTACCCATGAACGTGCACATGCATGATCTACCATCAAGTAAAATTAAGTCAAATTATAATGGAAAAATCAATATGAAATAATGTATCAATGGGCACGACTAATATTTTCAAGAGATAATTGGAGGCCAGTAAGGAGTTTAGTGTACACACCTTTATTCCATGCTATATAGCATTAGTCACTTTATTAGTCACTATGAAACAAACTGAAGGTTTTCAACATTTTTAAATTTAGAAGTAAATTAATAAACTTTTACAGATCAATAAAAATAATAATAATAAACTTTTCAGTTGAAATTTAAAAGAGCATAATTCTGTTATGGAGTGTAAATAGAATAGGAATAGGGGTGTTAAATGGTGAATTGGTCACCCTAACGAGATTTCGATATATGTTCCCATTGATATAAGTAGAATTTCTACTAAATTATGTAAATCTCGTATGTTTTTTTGGGAGATATAATTGGACGTTAATATAAAAGTGAATCAGTGACCCATTTAATCGTATTTGATTATGCCAGAGATTTCACGGAATTTATAATATAAATCAGGGTAGGCACCAAAAGTCCATTTGATGGTCTCAAATAGGCTCATCCAACGGCTACCAACATCCCTCTCAAAACCATTCACATCAAAATTTAAATTTAATGTAATCTAATAATCACATAGAGTATGTATGTAGTTGTACATAATTATCTAGCGATAACCCTTGGATGAGTTTTGGGATTAAAGTTGAATCAAATAAATCATTCATTCATTCATTCTTTTTCTGTCACAAATTTTTCTGACTTTTTCAAATTCTGTTACAAACTCATTCATTCCTTTGTAATTTCTTTGTTAAAAACTCATTCATTCTTTTTTCAACTTATGTTAAAAACACATTCATTCATTTATTTGAGAATTGGATCATTGTTTTTTGTTAATTTCAGTTTGCTTCAATCTCTCTCCTATTACGTACTCATTCATTTCATCCTCATTATGTCCTATCTAATTCAACATCTATACGAAACTAAAATTTGACTATACGAGTATTTAGTTTCCTGCAAGTACACTTCATCCTCGTAGGATTCGTATTTGATCAATGCTTCTAGGTCGCATGCGGTAGATTCACATGGGACTTTGATGAAATATGAATATGTTTTTCCTCAAGTATTAATCGTTTCTATTTATCCCCAGGTTCTTCTGAATTAAGAAATTATTTCACAATGGAAACTAATTGAAATGATGAGAAAATAAGTTACCGTTTTGCTTTATTGGGGTGAAAGAATGGAATAAGAATTGGAGGGTTTATCATACAATTGTCCTCCCAAAGGTGGAATTGTTATCAATAGTGGTACACAAATGACAAAGTTATTGAGTAAAATCTACATTGTAATAGGGTTGGACAAGGCACATAACAAGTTGAAGTTGATTTGTAGATATCATTTTCTATAATTGAGTTCATTAAGAATAAGAACGCTATGCAGAGCTTTCAACATTCGTCATGCTACGCGCTACGTAGCTCTATTCATTCCATCATTCAATACACATAATCCTAACCCTCATATAGGTTTGAGTTCTGCGGGTAAAAGCACTACAAACTCTACTTCATTAGGGTAGATAGGCTTCTTGGTTCTTTGGAGCCCTTGTCCTTGCTTTGGTTGCTTGGCATCTGAGGTTAACTCAGTCGATAGAGGAGAACAAAGATTGTCATGACTCCTCGAGATGACTTGCTTTTTTTTCTGCTGGTTTTGAGGATCCAAACTTCCCATCAATAGAGTGAGGGCTTTCCGAACCTCCCCCCTTTTTTTCAATAAAGAAGCCCCGCTCCCTTAAGGGCCCCTCTCTAATAAGGAAAGAAACAAATTAATCCAAAAAAGCCAACCTTATGTCATCTGTTATTCACACCAGACCAAGATATTCACTCAATCATAGCAGTTAGGCACTACTGTTGAAAAAAAATATATAGCTGCTGCTTCCATAAAAGCTCATCTGATTCCTGAATTTGGTTCGCTCCGAGGGTTAGGATCAAGGGCTGGTCGAGTGGCCACGCTCCTTGGCAGTCCTAGCTGGGTTAAATTTGAACTGCTCGTCTCAGACCACGCTTTACTTTTGTTGGTACCTTGGTGCTGGAAACGGGGCCAAAGAGGAGAAAGCTTGTTGACTCAAGAACTCAAGGGGGGAGAAGCACTACAAAAAAAAAAAAAAGTAAAAGAAGGAAGGGTAGCCCAATTCCTTAACCTAACTGTTAGCTCTTGAAGGTTGGTAGCTATTCTGGCCCCCATTCCTGTAGCCTTCGTTTGCACTGCTGCTTCCTTTATTCGTTCGGGTAGTGCTAGGTATGTCAATTTCGTTGGCTGGGCAGCCTTTTCTTCTATTGTTCCTTTTAATTTTGGGAAAAAAAGGAAAACAATTAGTCCATTTTTATGGGTTTTTTGTATAAAATTTGTGACTATTGTTGTTGTATATAAAATTTGTTTGAGTTCTTTGTTTCATATAATGTTAATTCGTTACTGCCTTTCAGATTAGTTATCCAATACTCTAACCAGCATTTGTTGAATAACATAACATAAATTATTGAATTTAAAATGAACAATACTAACTAGAGTAGTACACCATTTTTCATAGAAACATAATACATAAACATATTCAAACACAAGTATGACGACCAAAGTGTAAATGTTACAAAACAAGATTTCCATGACACTTCTTCATGGGTCTTAATATTCGTTAGACAGGTAATGATCAGAAATATATCCATCTTCACCACTCACTTGGTAGCTTAAAATTGCTTCTTGCATCCTCGTTTCTACAGCACGATTGTTTGCAATACGGCGCAGGTTGTACCGATTGCAACGGATTACCATTCAATTGTTCTCAACTCACATGCGAAATAATGCTCACTCTAATTCTTGAGGAGTGGTAATAGGCATAGCAATGGAAACTTGTTGAGGCTTTCTTTTGTTGCAAAAACGTAAATCTAAGCATAGATTTTCTCTTTTCGTTAGGCGATATTGTCATTCCGTCATCATTGTGTTTGTAGCTATTAGTGAATAACATAACCGAGGATTTGTTGGGTAAAATAAATCATCTTCTAAAGCCCAGTGATAACCCAGAGTTTCAAACAAGGTTCTCAGACTAAAATTCATGGTTACAGATGAATTTTGTACATTGAACATTTCACATGAGTTCAAACATATAGGCAATTTATTTATGTGAGAATTCTAGTCTACAACCCAAATGAATGACATTACAACATTATGTAGTCACAGTGATTGACTACACATTAATATGTAGTGACAATTACTGACAGTAAACCGCTGTGTAGTCACACAAACTGACATTTAAACATAAATTAATCACAATAACCTAGTGTGTTGTCACAACGTCTGACAATGATGCAATTGTCAGTCATTGTAACTGTTTCTTATTCAACAGCACATGTCAATGAAGACCCTACATTGTACTTCAATTCACTAGTGTTCTGTCACATTCCACATCTTGTGACTACATAGTAGTTAAAGCCACAAACCTAATAATGTCAAACATATCACGAACGTGAATAACTATGAAGCATGATGAATCAGGGTCTATTATAATCAATGTAATACATTTCTAAGTGTGCAGTCACATTCACTGTGTACTAGTGTCTGGTTACGCTGAGAGGTAATAGTGTGTAGTCACACTTACTACATAATTTTTTTTTTTACTATTTGGCCATCAACTCAAACATAAAGGTGACTACACACTACTGCACTACTGACAAATGTATTTATTTCAAACAATGAAAACCACTATAAAAACATAATATAAGGTGGTTCATATAACATGTATTGCACATTATGTCTACTTCAAGAGCACAAGTATGTGATACCAGCCGTAGGCGTGAACCAGTATGGTTATTACAAGAGCGAGATGATGATTACAAAAGTGAGAGATTTTTTTATCCAAATGATTATTATGTCGGACTTCGTCGAGCATGGACTTTTCGTGCTACTGAATCATAGTCATTATGCACTGATCTGAGAGAACTTGGTATAGAGTCAACTATGAAGCAGCAATTAAACGTGTACGAAAGGAGAATAATAGGATGATGTTGCATAAGTGCTGATATTATATGCTCCAAATAGCATCTAACATGGTGGCAATTGCATTTGGAAGGGAGTTGACAACTACTGAGCGATTTAATGTATTGTCTAATGAACAATACCTATCAGATGAGTATATGTCTAACGAAAATTAACAAATATAATTAGTGTCCACCTTACTAAACGTATAATGTTTATGTCTACGTCCTATTTAATTTAATCAATATTGTAGCTTTATCAATTTATTCAATGTGTTGTCATATCTCAACTTTTTCATTGTCACATCCTGTCATTGTCAAATGAGTTCTGAACTTTACAGTGTGATTTCCTATTTACTTTAATCAATCTCGTGACTTTATCAGTCTATTTAGTGTGTTTTCATATCTCAACTTTTTCATTGTCATTTTGCATCATTATAAAATCAGTTCGAAACTTTGCAGTGTGATGTCCTTTCACTGCTATTTTAATTTGTCAAACCGATCATATATATACTACCATTCACATTTGTGTAAATGACCACCACAAAATAAAATATATAGGAGCACATCACATGCAGGTTCTTCTTCACGCAATGACCAAAATAGTTATCTTCGGCGAACAAATGTGAACGCTCAATTAACAGCTCAAAATTGCTAAACAAGGTTTCTTCTATTGAATCATATACTGATTCCAGTGGTGTAACGTGGTATGGAGAAAAGTGTGCATTCCGCAATGAGCCAGCCGACCCTTATCACCCATTTGGTCAAGCTAGACATGTAATTGTTGGGCATGCAACTGATTATCCACCTCCAGATGCTCATATCGAACTCACGTTATATGACAAACGTTGTGACCTTGAAGTATTTTGTCATTGACATAGAATTACGATACCAAAGGCACGTTCGGCTGATATTTATAATTTACAGAATTCAAACAATCATGACGAGGTCATATCAAATGCAATGTCGTCTTGATCGTTTCCATGCACTCGATTATGCAAAAATATAGCATTTTGATCTTGAATATGCCGAAATTGAAATTTTAGAGGATCTATTACTTGTTTCTGATCCTAAACTTTCTGATTTCTCTGATTTGGACGATGATGCGTCAGACACTTTTATCTCATCATGTTTATATGTGCTCGATAATCATTTATGTTGTTTTGACATCCTTTTTAAACTTTCTGATTTCTCTGATTTGGAC
>CM042201.1:1311422-1342371 GCA_023539305.1 Ilex asprella | reverse complement strand
TTATTAGTGTTTGTTTTAATTTAAATGTTTATGATTTTACTTGCATTTAAATATTTAGTATATATAAAATTAGAATTTAGATGTTTAGAAGTAATTAAACTAAAAAATATATGTTTTTCTTAAACTGTTCGTTTTGCTTCGGTAAAGCGTGTCGCTTCGCTTCTCGCTTCTCGCCTAAGCGTTAGGAGCCTTGGTCGCTTCGGTTCGCTTTACGCCTTAAATAACACTGGTCAGTATCGTACGATACGTCACGATACGGAAGAAAAACGATACGGATCGTAGTGATGTATCATTTTTGCGTTGTATCGTACGATATACGATACGTTTTTACGATACGCTACGTATCGTACCGATACGCACGATACGTGAATCGCTGTTTAATTTTTTTTTTATGCACTAAATCGTTCACAGGAAAAATGCCAAAGAAAAGACAAGAGATGAAGACAAGAATTATAGCCCATCAAACTCCCAAATCAGCAAAAACACCCAAGAAAACCAAATCAAATAAATTTTTGAAATTGAAAAAAATAGCAACACCAACCTGTAATTCGGATGAAACCCTAGGTTGAATTTTTACCCCAAAGCTACTAGTCTCGCGATCTCTCTCTGTCTCACGATCTCTCTTCATCGCTGTGCCTGTGAGCTACGACCACCAGGTATCTTCTTCTTCTTCTTCTCTCTCTCCGGCACCGGCATCGCCATGGCCATCGACTCTCGCCTCTTCCCTCTCTGTGTTCTCTTCTCTGTGTTCGGTCATGGGTCACACAAAGGCTCACGACTGTGTTGTGAGTTTTGGTTATAAGTGAAGAATTACATTTAATACCCCCTATATTATAACTTTTATTTTTTAAGTAAAAAGTAAAAAGAATGTGTTTTTGTTATAAGAATGAAGAATTATATTTAATACCTCTTATATTATAAATTTTTACTTTTAAGTATACATAATTATCATTAATTTAATTTGATACCCTTCATTATTTTTTTAATATTGGTAAATTATATTGGTGACTTGAATAATAGGTGGAATATTAATGAAATGATATGTTTTTATGAGTGTATAATTTTTTTCAAAGGTATATATATTTTTTTATTATTTATTTAAATTTACACCGTATCTTATGATACACAATACGATACACTATTTTTAAAAAACGATACGCCTTCTGATACACGATTTGATAACTATGCTCTTAAATACTCATTCTCAATCTCTAAGCTTGAGCTAAAATCAATAAACCATGTAATCAATTCTTAGTGGCTTTCATTAATCTCTCAATTCTTTTCATGATATATATACTCTCGAATCCTTGTGATATAATCCGAAACAATATATTTCTCATAATATAATAGAAGGTATGATAGACTGTCAAGGATCCCAAAATATCTCTCAATTCAATACCACCAGATTACTTGGGATATAATCAAAACCAAAATAAGGCTCCCAATGAATCAATTAGTGTCCCTTAATTTAACCACATTAATCATCATAGCCTTAATGAGAATTAACAATTTCCAAGATTATAATGATCTCCTAACTACTATGATAACTTTAGCCTTTTTATCCTAGGACTTCTTTAAAAGCTTATCCATTCATGTTAAAGCCAATTTGCATATGTATCGATATTGATTCCTTAAATTACATTCTACCAATCACCACAACTATCCGTAAAGATCTCATTTTCGAAGATTATAATCTTCACTATTCATAACAATGATCCTCCGGTCTACCTATTCAAAACTATCTTAATGATGTATTAAGATACACAAGAAAACTCTATACTATACAACATACCAATCATGCCCCAATAAAGTTAACACTAAGCATTAGGCATCATTCTTATTCCAATAATTGTCCCCTATATTTGAACTTAAACTTTTGAACACCTATAGTCTTTAGTCCAACAATTTTGAGAGTCAAAGATAACTATAAAATTTAATTCAACTTCCTAAATTTCATTTCCATATGTCTCTAAATTCGTAGTCATATCTTTGACCATTATTTACAATTAACCACTATTTACAATTAAAATTTATGGGTATAAAGGCAACTATCAATCCTCCTTGAATCAATCAAGAGATTCCTACTTGTTAACAACTTAAAGGAGTCTAAGAGTAGTGAACTACGCCTACAGCAAAATATGATTACCTACGTACAGTGTCCTCAATGAATGTTTTGCTTATGATCTTTTTAAGTAATTAGTACTTCCAAAATAACCTTAATCAACTCTTCGTAATATTCTAAAACCAAAATTAATAACCTCAAATACGTGGTTATAGAACGATCTTCAATCCGTCTAAGAAACATAACCACAATTATTACCCTTATTCTTAGAACTGACACCCATTCGTGATTATTTCATGATACTCCTCCAATTAATCATATTTGGACATTGAATTCACGCAAGGGAAAGATATATCACTCTCAAAATTTCTACCATAAGGTAAAAAAAAAATCCCCATAGTTAATCAATTTTCTAGCCGAGTCTTTCCAATAATTTAATATAACACTTTGTACTAAACCTTGACTATCTAAGCATACCCTAGTTTATCTTATCTACATACAACAAACAAAATCACTACAGTTCGTTGTTTTTCAAGAGTTCAAGCAACCCTAAGAATCCGACAATCATTAAAAATCAATCTCACATAAAGTAATCATCTCATCATATTCTATCATCCCTCACAAACTTCAACATACTTTGATCTTATACTCTCGTATTACTGTAAAAATTTCAATACAACAATGGGTCACCATCACCAATCATATAATAATCACCAAATAGCATTCTATCTCATGTTTAATCAAGATTCTTAAATCTAATCTCATAAACTTCCATCATAGATACCAATGATCTTAAAGACAACCCAAAACTTATGGCTTATAAACAAAACTCAATGCCTAAAAGATTCATGTTTGGCCTCCTTTACCAACCGAAAATAAAACACCATCTGTTTCCTAAAATAAAAGATAACAACATGATAGACAACTAGTATATTCATCCCAAAAATTACATCAAATTTTTTTCTAAGCTAGCTAAGGTTTATGAATTCGAATATATAATCCAACACCTAACTAAGTACCAACTCACAGTTATCTTATAAGCACACAGTTCCAAAAGATTCAAGCCTAAGGTTCTGTTTTTTGCTACTATAGCACCAACTCATTCTCAATTAATAAACACTTAATTCCCAAAAGGATTCAAGCCTAAAATTTCTTTCATCCTATAACTAATCCTTTCACTGGTTAGCCCATAGCCTACAGCTCCCATGTGAAACCTAATTCCTAAGCTTTGATATCAAATTTGTAACGGCCCAAAATGCACAATAGAGACATTAACTGTTATCAACCATTAAACCATGAGAGCATATTAAAGTAACCATTAACATAATAAAACCATTCATCTTCAATAAATAATTAGACCAATCCCAACAAAACATCAATAACTTCTTAAAATTACATCCTAAAACCATAATATTATCTTGCAACTAATTAATAAAAAAATATTCATAAACATTGTCTGATAACTAAACTTCAGAAATTTAAACTAGAAAGACGCTCACTAAGCCTCAACGTCCGGATCCACATCTCAATCTGCTGCCACATCAAAGTTAACCTGATCACCTAAGGGTTACATCTTCCTCAAGTCCAAAATTTGAAAAATATAAATATCATAGGATGAGCAATAAGCCCAGTAGGAAAACCTTTTCAAACCCAAATAAGGTTTACTCATAAAAATAGAAAAGTCTCAATATGACTTTGAGATAAACCAGTGATATTTAATAACGATATCGAGTTTATGGTACAAAACAATAGAGTTTAAAATATAATAGAATCATTCACAAACCAAAACTCATAACTCAATATCTCATGTACATAAGTTGACTAGTATGAATCTACACATCAAACATATCTTGTCCACACCACCATAATTACAAATCATCCAATCAATCATCGAAGGGCCATAATATTTTAGGAATGGAGTATACTGACGCATTGACAGTGACGAATCCTTCCCAAGACTAGTATACTAACCCCCAACCTCAATCACTGTAAACGAATAATGCGAATCATTGAACCTCGCAAGGAACCAAGCAATTCCCCTGGAAACTTTTAAACCTCTTAAGGTAAGAAAAAACATTTAAACACTCTGCGATATAGATTCTAGTAAAACTCAAGTTCATCGCACCCACCTATACAAGAAATAATTTCATATTATCACAAAATTCATCTTTCCACAATTTTTCAAATACAAGAGTAATTCAATTGAAGCATGCAATAGATCATAAAAAAGGAATGTTCAGGTTCATAAAATTCAAGATCTAGAGTTTTTGAATCAAGAACAAAAAAATTTTGGTAACAAATTATGTATTTTGTTCAAGAAACGAATAATTTGTTTCAACAAATGTAAAAACATTGTAGATATATTATATATACTATAATATGGATGAAAAGATATAATCATCAACGAATTAATCTGGGAAAAAACTCCTATCTTAATCCGTAGATAATTGATCCCAACACATTTTGATGCAATTACCACACATTAATCTTTCACGGTTTAGCATGTTCTTCCTCCTTTTCTTCTCCTCAAACTTTCTTAGGCTTCTTGGGGTTGAAATATAGGCAAAAAAAAAACATCAAATTGTGGCCCTAGGGTATTTATAGGGTGAAAATAAAGAAAACCTTAAAAACTAAGCACTACTATTTTTCGCAAGGTGTCTGAATGGTTCTGGGGGCCATGGTTCAAGGTTGTGGTATCAACCATTAACTCGGAGAGCTCTAAGAAGCATTGGTCGCGACGTCATGGCATTGTATCGAGTGATACGACCTAAAAGAAAATGTTGAACGTGTAAAAAGATTCAGTTCATATCGCGGCGTCGCGTAATCATATCAGTCGATTCAGTGACGATACCTTAACAACTCGAGATTGACTCGATTACACTTCGGTCGACTCGGCTAAGTCGTGCAAGACTTGAAATTTATACGTTTTGTATAATAGTATCATCTCAAAAGGTACCGAGTTTGATACGACTCAGCCAACTGGTATCGGTATCAACTGATTCTTTGAACTATGTTGAGGGCATCTAGACGATACCAACTCTTTGTTTCTCTTTTATTCTGATCATATGCACAATTTCATTTGCGGGACAAGCGTTTGGACAATTCTTTGGGCGTCTAGACGGTGATAACAATCTGTCCAGAAGCATTATTCAAAGTCGTAATATCGTTCATCGACTCGGAGGGCACTAAGACACATCAGTCGTGGCATCACAGCGTCGTATCAATTGATACACTCAAAACGCTAGACAGAAGACCCAAAAAAAATTAAAAAATCATGAAAAATTTTAAAAATATGTACATATCATCATTCATGCATTATATCCCAAAAATAAATTATTTAACATATTAAACATAATAAAAATGAATTATAAGGACGCTACCAAAAATATTTATCATCGTTTATGTTGAATGTTTTTATTTAAGGACACACTAAACTTTAAACATATGCTATTAAAAAAAATTAACTTACTAGTACCTAATTTAAAATAAAATTAAATAAAAACAAGAACAAGAACAACGAATATGTATCCATCAATTATAAATTTGACAAGTATGAGTAGATCTCAATACTTTAAATGAATAATTTTGTGTTCAATTAATAGATTAATGAGTTATTGTCCTAATTTGATTTTCTTTTTTCTTCTAATTATTTTTTCCCAATAATTTACTAATTGAATTAGGGATTTTCCATACATAAGAAGTAAGGGCCAATAAAGTATAAAGACACATGTGATCAAAAGTAAAAAAAAAAAAGGTGTGGGTCTGCGTTTTTTCCTTACTTGGCCCTCAATCATGAGAGAGAAAGAGAGCTCTTGGTCAAAGCAAACAATGAGAGATTGGCAAACTACAACTATGCGATTGACAATTTTTCGACCAGTGGAGTCTGAGACTATGTGATTGACGATTTTTCGATCTGCAAACCTAGCATTTCTACTAATATTGCTTTGCGATGGGTCTCCACCGAAAGAAGAAGAAGAGGCCTTCTAGTCAAGGTGATTCTTCGATTTTGTGGGTCTTCTTATACTTCATCTCTTCCTTCTTCTTTTTTTGGAATTTCCTCAATATTGGTGGACTATTTTGTGCGAATCACCCGAGTTGGAGCCGACTCACTATGAGTCTTGTCCATGTTCTTCTTCCTTTCCCTTTTTTTTTTTGAGTTTATGCTACCCAGATTTTCCAAATCTAGTTGCACCATAGTGGTCTGACTCAGCTCGACTCGACCGAGTCCAACCGATTCAGCTCTGAGTTGGGCCGATACCAGCGAGTTATAACCGAGTTAGAACCGATTTAGTTGAATCTTGTTATATTGGTGTAATGTGTATCGTTATCGGATCGGCAACTATTCAGACGGATACGACACAGCCGAGTTGACTCGGACTCGGCTGATACTTTGAACCATGGCCAGAACTCGAATTTAACCTTGTTAGAGGTCGAGTCACGAAATTCACCTTTGTAACCCTTGAAGTCTATTCTCTAATGTCCAAAACTCATCTGAATCAGATGTCACTATGGTAATGTCAAATTCTTTACCACCCAAAATCTCTCCAAAATGCGTTTCAATTCTAAAATACTTCCAAACTTTTAATACACATCATATTACCTCTCCCAAGATTTCTTAAACTTCCGAATTCAATAGTAGTCTTATTTTAATCTAAAAACCATTAGAAAATTACCAAGTCACCCTTCTCAAACTTAAACACTTTTGAAACTAAATTTCACCCAAAAGTCAATTAGTACGAAAATCAAACTTCATTGATTTTAATTTAATGACATGTAGACCCTATACAAAATTGAAAGATTGACAAAATAATTTTAAGAGCGTCCAATGGTCACAAAATGCATCTACTCTCCCCATGTCGTGCCATGCATCTAAGCCCGAGGGAGCGTGCGATGGGTACATGGTTGTAGATCCCAATAACTATTTCCCTAGCTTCAATGTGGCATTACAAAGAAGTAAACAATGAAGATGATGCAAACTCCAAGTAAATAGGATCATGGCCAAGGATCAAAATTTCGTTTCGAAGTACTGTTTCGGTCAGTTCAAAAATAGAAACGTTTCGGAAACGCAGAAAAAATATGGAAACGCGTGGAAACACAAATACAATCCATTAATCTATATATATAAGCTAAATAATTGATTAATTCAACATATTTATTGGGTTAACATCCATTTATACAAGAATAAATTTAAATTTGAGGAGAAAAAAGATTTGACATGAGGCAAAAATTACTTAAATTAGTTTCAAACAATTAATTTTTATCAAATAAACACATTTTTACGTAATATTAAGGTCTCATAATACACATGAAATGCTAATGAGTACATATTTGCATGGCTACATCCATCCCCTTGTGGAGTGTCGAGCAGGTTCATACATCGGTGGAGGCTCTGGGTAACTACTTAGAGAAACTCTATATGTGACATAAATATGATGACAATAGTTACTCCAACTCATATTATTATGATAATATAAATTATATTCTCCCAATCCTCTGATAGTCTACAACACCACATCCAATCTGTTGGGGAACGAATGCACCAGTAAGGTATTAAATATAACTGTAACAGGTATTAAATGTGATTACAATAAATATTAGGTAATAGGTATTAAATGTAATTATTCATAGTTTAAAAATATATATATATAGTAGTGGGGAATTAAATTTAATTATAGTAGGGTATTAAATATAATTGTAATAGGTATTAAATGTAATTACAGTAAATATTAGGTAATAGGTATTAAATGTGATTATTCATAGTTAAAAAAAAATATAGCAATGGGGAATTAAATTTAATTATAGTAGGGTATAAAATGTAATTACAGTAAATATTAGGTAATGGGTATTAAATGTAATTATTCATAGTTAAAAAAAATATAGCAATGGGGAATTAAATTTAATTATAGTAGGGTATTAAATATAATTATAATAGGTATTAAATGTAATTACAGTAAATATTAGGTAATAGGTATTAAATGTAATTATTCATAGTTAAAAAAAATATGACAGTGTGGAATTAAATTTAATTATAATAGGGTATTAAATATAATTGTAATAGGTATTAAATGTAATTACAGTAAATATTAGGTAATAGGTATTAAATGTAATTATTCATAGTCTGCACAGTTCAACTTCAACCATACGACCGAGACAGAGAGAAGGGCAAGAGGCGATTCAGGCGAAGGCAATTGCGATCGCGATGCCGTTGCCGGAGAGAGAGAGAGAAGAAGAAGAAGAAGAGGCATACCTGTGGAGCTCGTGTTCGCAGCGATGAAGACAGGAAACTCCCAAGCCCTAGATCTGCTCAAATCTGGAGTCAATGAGGTAAATTACAGTTTCTCCTTTAATTTCTGGTTCGTCTGGTTCCTTTCTCTACCTCTTCTCTGTTTGTTTTTTTTTTTTTTGCTTGGGGCTGTGACTGATTTCTAAGCTTGGTTCCTCTCTTTTTTTTTTTTTTTGCTTTAGGCTGTGAATGATTTCTAATACTGGTTTCTTTCTCTCACTCTTCTCGGTTTTTTTTTGAACGATTTCTGAGACATACATGTAATTTATGTGAAGGAATCTGCTTTCTGCCTTTTTTTTTTTGCTTGGAGCTGTAAACGAATTTACTTTCTGACTCTCTCTTTTTTCTTTTGGCCTGGAGTGAACTGTGTTTCATCGAAACGGTACTGTTTCGTGCCGTTTCGACCGAAACACTGGAATTTTGTGATTCAACCACTGTTTCGTGTCGGAGTGTTGAAATTCCGAAACGTTTCGGACATTTCGACACGAAATTTTGATCCTTGATCATAGCAGTCAGATTGGCTTTCCTAGGATCTTATTTTTCCCTCGCTTAAGATTTTAGTGGACATCCATGCTCTCTCTCTCTCTCTTTGTGGCTTGATGTCGAGCCATAATGCAACTACTCTAGGATTTTAGGCAACATTATCTCAAGCCTTATGTGCAAAAACCATAAAGCGAGTGTGGTAGTGTATGAGTCTTCAATTAGAGAATACTTCAACTTTTTCCCAGAAGGGGAATAGTTAGATTATGAGATCATTTGGGTTTGGAGGATAAGATAAAGAATAACATAAGAAGAAAAAAGTAGTATGTTAGAGTTACACAGCTACATCCCAATGTATATATAACCACAAAGTACCAAATTACCCTTAAGGATTCCAATATAACATAAGACTGCTCTTCAAGTTGGTGCCTAAATATCTCTCGTGCCCAACTTGCAAATGAGAGGATGAAAAACTTACTAAGCCCCTTTGTGAAAACATCGGCCAACTAATTTTCCAATTTCACAAAGGACATGCAAATCAAAAGAGCTCAGCTTCTCCTTGATGAAATGTTCATCAATCTCAACATATTTAGTTCTACAATGTTGCACTAGATTGTGTGCAATGTTGATAGTTGTTTTATTATCACAGTACAGTCTCATAGGCCCATCATCACAAATTCCGAGCTCACCAGTAAAATTTAGAACCACATAAGCTCACAATCTCCATGGATCATAGCTCTGTATTTAGCCTCTAGATTAGTTCTCGCCACCACTACTTCTTACTTCACCATGTGAAAATATTTTCTCCTACTAAGGTGTAGCAGCCGAAGTGGATCCTCTGTCATCCACTAAACTTGCCCAATCGGCATTAGTTAATTCTACTAGTTTCATGTGATCATTATTAGAAAATAGGATCCCCTTGCCTAGAGCTGACTTGAGATACCTCAAAATACGATAAACAACTTCAAGATGAGGAACTCGAGGATCACGCATGAATGACTCATAACTCCCACTACACAACTCACAATGGATCTTCTGTCATCCACTAAACTTGTCCAATCTGCATCAATTAATGTTTCTAATTTCATGTGATCATTATTAGAGAACATGATCTCTTTCCTCGGAGCTAACTTAAGATACCTCAAAATACGATAAACAACTTCAAGATGAGGGACTTGAGAATCATACATAAATTGACTCACAACTCCCACTACATAAGCAATATCTGACCGTGTATGATAGATATATCAATCTCTCCACTAATCTCGTATATCTCTCCTTATCAACATCACCAATACCACTGACCAATCGATGGTTGACTTTTGAATTCAACAAGAAAGTCTGTAGATCTACTGCCTCGTATACCAGTTTCTTAAAGTAGATCAAATACATATTTTTCTAAGAGATAAAAATGTCTTTGTTTGATCTGGTAATGACAATCCCAAGAAAATACTTCAATAGACTCAAGTCCTTGTTTTCAAAACTACTTAATCAGCTAACCTTACAGTTTGGTGATTTCATGCATACCATTTCCAATTAGCACTATCATTTAGATATACAATGAAAAATGCTACACTAATTATATCCAAATTTCAACTTAGTTTTGAAGAATCTATCAAACTAGGTTCTAGGTGATTGTTTCAACCCATTAAGTGACCTCTTCAACTTACACACCTTTCTTTCAATTATCTAATAAGATAAAAAAAACCAGGTGGCAACTCCATATATACCTCCTCCAAGTGTCCATAGAGAAAAACATTTTTCACATCCAACTATTGCAAACTCCACCCCAAATCAGTTGCATAAAAGAGAAGAGCACTTATGGAGTTTA
This sequence comes from Ilex asprella, assembly GCA_023539305.1. NCBI lineage: Eukaryota > Viridiplantae > Streptophyta > Magnoliopsida > Aquifoliales > Aquifoliaceae > Ilex > Ilex asprella. Next base: position 1,331,715 of record CM042201.1, on the reverse strand, counting down.
TCTTCGCCAGAGCCAAAAGTCTCATGATTATCAATACCCTACGTCTGAGTGAATCCCTTAGCAACCAACCTTGCCTTATATCTCTCAATTGTCCCATCGGCATATTGTTTGACAATGAACACCCATTTACACCCTACTACCATTACTCCAACAGGAAGTAGAACTAATTCTCATGTGTCATTCTATCTTAGAGCTCTCATGTCCTGAAACATAACTTCTCACCACTTTGGATCATTGTGAACTTCCTTCCATCCCTGAAGAATAGTTATAGAAGACAAGTAGGAAACAAAGGTACAATACCAACAATTTGATTATCAATAACATGAGTGACAACAGGAAGGTCATTACCTAATAAATCAGTAGGAGATGCTTGAACTAGAGTGGGAGAATTCAACTGACTCGGCAACACATGGGTGGTCTATACCTTCAGACGCTGAGAATAAGTCTTCAAAGTACTAGGTGGATCATTGATACTAACAATCTATTGCTCGCCCTTATTAATATCGCACTGGAATTGAAGAGAAAGCTAAGGAGGACAAAAAAGGGACTCAAACTTAGGAAAATTAACATACATGGTAACATCGATGGATGGTTGCACTTATACCGCTTTTGGGTGGGAGAATAACCAACAAAGACATCACCGCAAAGCCTAGAATCAAGTTTCCCCCAAGATGATTTGAAATCATGCATAAAACAAACAAACCCAAAAATTTTAGATGAACGGATGAAACAGAAGGAACGGGTAAAATCCTAGAAAGGCACTCAAGAGGGGACTGGAATTGGAGAACACCAGAAAGTAAAAGATTAATAAGATAAGCAATAGTAAGAACTACATCTACTCAAAAATGATGAGGGACATTCATAGTAAACATTAGTGAACGAGAAACCTCAAGAAGATGGCAGTTTTTCCGCTTGGCAATACCATTTTGTTATAGGATACGAACACAAGTGGTTGGATAAAGAATGCCACATTCATTGAGGTAAGAGCAAAATTCTTCCTCAATGTACTCAATTTCATTGTCACTTCTAAGGATTTAGATTTTGGCGTCAAACTGGGTAACAACCATTTTGGAAAAAGATTGGAAGCAAGAGAAAATTTCACTTTTAATGCATAGTAAGTAAACCCAAAAAAAAAAACGAGAATAACAACCGATAAAAGTGACAAAACCAATGATAACCTGAGATAGGCGCAATATGGGAAGGTTCTCATACATTAGAATGAATACTAACAGAGCAGTTCTTTTATTATTAGTACTAAGATAAGAATAACGTTTGTGCTTGACAAATTCACAAGCATCACACAAAAAAAATTGTCTATTACACTACTTTACTAGACTGGGAAAAACAAGCTCTAAAACACCAAATGGGGATGCCCCAAAAGTCTTGCCACTAATGTATGATGGGAAAAGCCAAAATGCCATCTACCAGAGCTTAACAAGGTGATTGAGGAGAAGCTTCATCATCTAGGAGATACAGACCACCCTGTGTTTTACCACTGTCAATCGTTTTTTCTAATTTTAATTCTTGAAAGATACAATGGGTAGGAAAAATTCACTAAACAATTCAATGATTTATTAATACTGCTAACAAATAATAAGTTAATAGAGAATTTGGGAACATAGAGAACAGATGAGTGGGATAGGGTGGTTGAGCAGTTAATTGAATCTTTCCTGAAAATTGAAGAGAATGATCCATCTGCCACTTTGACTTTATCCCTACCTGAACATTTAGAATATGAAAAGAAAGGACTAAAAGAACCTATCAAGTGGTCTATAGCTCTGAAATCTATTATCCAACAAGTCTGAGTATGATGCAATAAACATGCTAGCAGATATACCAATATGAGCAAAGTTGGAAGAAAATAGATGGTCGAAAGATGTAATAAAGGAATCATCAAGTCAAGTCATCAGACGCATAAGAGTCTACATCTCATCTTGATATAAATTAGAGGGAGTACACTGAAATGAAGGCACTGAAGATTCAATCATGTGTGCATAAGATCGCACATAACCCCTTGGCCACCACCTCGACCAAGTGTAAGACATCCAGTTAGCTTCCAACAGAACTCTCAAATATGTATGGTCTTCTCAAAATACTCACACTTTAACGTATCTTTGGCAATAGTGCCACTCCGACTCAATATACTTAGACTAAGTTGAACTCAAGTCCCGCTAAGGAATAACAGCTAACGTAGACTACTCCTCAATAGGTGCATGAATCATAGCAATCCTCGTGTTCTCCTCTTATTGACAATAAGCATAGGCCTCCCATAAGGTAGAAAAAGGGCTACGACCCAAAATTTGAGCCAGAATCTAATCATATTTAATGTTATGGCCAGCCAAAAAATGATACACACATTCCTTCTCTATCATCCGATGCAATTTACAGAATCATTAGCACAATCAGCCTAAAAACTCTAGTACTAGTCAAGCTCTTGCCACAAGGTAGTCAACTCTGAATAGTGTACTACAAGGGTCTTATCCTTCTAGTTAGTCTCCTGGACTTTCTTCCGAAGATCATACACATCAGCATCATTACCCCTATGAGAATAGATATGTACTACCACAATCCAAATCTTATGAGTTGTATCAAGCAACAAAAAAAACATGATTGATAAAAGGTTGCATTGAATTACGCAACCACGACATCATTAAGGCGTTTTCAAATGTCCACCGCTTCAATGGAGAACCAGACTCGGTGGGTTTCTTAGTCTCCCCAATCAAATATCCAACCAAAGTGAACAGATAACAAACAAGCGCGTGACCATGCCAAATAATCATTCTCATCCAACCTTGATGGACTAATTTCAAGAGAGAGGTTATTCGCAAGAGCACTTAAAAGGCTCAACCCACTCCCTCCTATACTTCCTACGGTCCTGGTAAGGGTCACACTCCCTTCCAACATGTCCACACAATTGAATCAAACAACAACACTTGTCAACCCAAACTAAAAAATCACTACACTCTTCCAACAATTGTCAATAACATGCAAAATAGTAAAGAAATCATAGCAAGGAACAGCAAAGAAAATAGATCCAACCAAAGGATACCTTCACCAGTCACCTAAAAACTGTGGGACATAGCTGAAGCCAACTGGAACTCAAAAAATAGATAAGGCGATGAAGACAGAAGGTCCGAAGGTCTCTGGGAAGCAACCAAAGGTTGTTTTTTAGCCAAAAAAAATCATAACTCTCATTCAATCACAACAAAATAGTATGGGCATCATCAATCCCATTTAGTTGCACCCAACAGAGATGAATCAAACCAAAAACAGCCACCAAAATGCACAAAAATCGCAGATCAGAGATTCGGTATAAAAAATCCCAAAAATCTAGAAACCAATCAAATTGTTTCAAAATTTCTGAAAAATAACCATAATTCTTAGGAGGCCAGCGCTGACGTCAACTTGTCAAATGTTGGCGCCAACATGTCAGATATGATAAGATCACCCATCTACTGATTTTTGACAAATTCCGACCGTAAATTTTGATCAATGCTCTGATACAAAGTTGGATTGTGAGATAGTTAGGGTTTTGAGGCTAAGAGACAAAGAATTAGAGAAGAAAAAGAGATTAAAAGAAGATAGTATTGTATTAATGTTACACAACTACATCCTAATATATATCTATATCTATAATACTATAAAATGTCAACAACAATGAAAAACTTTTGTTTGACTAAAATAACCTTGATAACTTGAGGAATGCCCATATTATTTTTTTCATTTTATGACAACACTAATATTGTTGAACTTTTGCCAATTGAGCTGCTTTCATATTTTCCATAAATGCTACATATATAAGTCAAACATGAGTTAAAGAAGTTCATCGGTCACTCATAAAGTTGCTTCTCCGGTTCATCCAATTCGAAGGTCAGTTTTCTTTAAGTTCTGGCTATATAATATTCGTTGTTATCAATTTAACAGTTCCAGATTAAATTCCTTATATGTCTCAGTCTTGTATTTGCTCAAACCCTAGGTTTATGGGTTTCTTTCTTTTGGACATTAAATTTTACCTTTTGTTTTCTATGTTTTATGGTAGTAGGATCTGCATTTCTATGTTTTTTGAAAGGGTTATACATTTTTCTTCAAGAAGTGCTCTGTTTTATTTATCAAATTAACGAAAGAACATTTTTATATTGCCTTTGTGATCATGGGTTCCTATTTGCATTCATGTGCTTTATAGCTCGATGATTTTGTGATTGTTTACTTTTATTAATCTAATTAATTTTGATTGTTTGTTATAGGCAAGGATCGAAATATCGTTTCGGAATATAGTTTCGTTCTACTAAAAAACGAAAACGTTTCAAAAACGCAATGGAAACGCAGAAAAAATATGGAAACACAAATATAATTCATTTATTAATAAAGATAAGCTTAATAATTGATTAATTTAGCATATTTATTGGATTAACATCCATTTATCAAGCAAACACATTTTTACATAATGTTAAAGTCTCATAATATAATAAATACATTGCATTATCAAACACATTATATTTATTCTATAAATTAAAGATGACATGTAACATTCAAATTTATTATAATACTAATTTATTAATTTAAATTGTGTCATCAAATTAATAAGTAATCTTATTTCATTAATATTAAAATCATTGCATAAACAATTTTAACACATAAATACTTAATTCTAGATATTTAACAAGCAATATATATACCATTATTACCATAAAATAACTTGTAGCTATTTAATATACCAATTTAGCAAATAATAATAATAACATACAAAAATAATTACAAAAAAGAAAAAAAGGTAAGGATTATAAATTTATAGCAATGGTTCTTTGACAAAAGAAAATGGGGTATTAAATTAATTGTACTTAAAAGCTGAAAAGAAAAAAAACTAAGATAAAACTAACAAAAAAAATTAAAATGTTAAAGTCTTAAAGACGTTAAGCGACTGTCTCAAGACTCCTAACGAGAGAGAAAGAGATAAGAGCGAAAGAGAGGAGAACCAGGTCGACGCCACCGAACGAGAGAGAATAAAAAGAAGATTTGCTCAGATTGATAAAGACCCAACAAAGAGAAGTTAAGCCCAACAACGAATAAGAAAGGAAGAGAGAAGGAACATACCTGGAGGCTAGAGGTTAGATCTGGCTCATGGGAGTGGAGGGAGATCTAGATCTGCGTAGATCTGGACTCAATGAGGTAAGCTACTAAACTCTTCTTCAATTTCTTCTGGGTGTGTTCTGTATCTATGTATTTATCTCTCTCTTCAATTTCTTCTGGGTAAGCTATTGATGTGCCTTTCTCTTTCTATCTCTCTTATGTTAGTGTTAGGTTGTTCGTCATGTTTTGCCTCTTCTCTTTGTCTTGCTGAAGCTTTTCTAGAGAGTCTTTGTCCTTCCCTTTTTCTTTTTTTGGCTAGGAGGACCAATGATTTCTGAGAAGAATCTCAGATTTTTTGTGGGTTTCTGTTTGGCCTGCAATGCAGTCACAGTCAAATCAACGGCATTATTTCAATCGAAACAGTACTGTTTGGACCAAAATAGTGGAATTTCGGGATACCACCCGTGTTCCGTGTGTGGGTGTGCTGAAAATCCAAATGTTTCGTCACGAAATTTTGATCCTTGGGTGTAGGTTCGTTCGCAAAACAACTACAGGAAAATAAAGGCACTGTAAAACTATTGTGGGCTTCAGATATGATGTGAAGTTTGATTGCGCGTTGTTTGGTCATTGAGAATTAATAAAATTAGGAAAATAAAGGGAATTGGTAGGAAAGTTGTATTTGGCACTTCTGTAGTCAAATATATGTCTGTGTAGTATGTACAAACCTGTATTGAAAGTAGTTATTGGGATATATGAAGAAGTCTCTGGTGTTGTCCTCAACTAATAATGTGTATATGTGTACTTATGATTGTGTGTGTAATTATATACCATTCTTATAAGCCTAATTCCTGTTGTGTTAATAGAAAATGACTTAAATATTCAAGTACTCAATAAGGCGCACCCAAATTTATGGTGTGCATGTGTGTGTCAAAAACCGATATAAGGTTGAGCCTACTTTCTTTAACCTTTTTGCAATTATAGATTTGATATTTAGTTCAAGTTTTTTGGGAGCCTAAGTTTTTGTGGAGCAAAGAACAAACAGTCTTTTTCGAGTTGAAAATTTTAATATGAAAATGACTCACGTGCAACGCACGTGCACTAATTAGTAACCACAAAGTACCAAAATTACCCTTAAGGATTACAATATAACATAACATAAAATAACACGAATGAAGTTACAAACCAAACCAAGCCTTATTCCAACAATTTGGTGTTGGCTACAAGAATCATCATTACCATTCGACTCTATCATGCCATACAATATGCCCCATTACATAACAACTAACCATATCCTTCTTCATTACCTCACTATGTTAATTTGGTCTTCCCCTTCTAGAATTTCCATCATGATTACATACCTCTTCCTCAGTGGTGCACCTGTTGGCATTCATTAATCATTACATACATCTAAACCTTCTTAACTAAATTTCTTTGAATATACCTTCAGGCAGCATTACTTCTACCGTGTGGCCAATGTATTTACTTGGGATTCTATCTCTTCTTAAGTACCATACATCCTTCTCACCATACTCATTTCGGATACTCTAATGCAAGAGCATCAGAGAAATTTATCCCACCAAGAAAATTTTGCAGCACCTACAATTGCAGTTACAAACGTGAGAACACTTTACATGGATATTTTAGTGTGAACATTGTTCACACTACAATAACTCTTATTATTTAGGGTCGTTGTCTTATTGTTCACACTACAATAACTCTCTTATTATTTAGGGCCGTTGTTGTCTTTTCCCTTTCTTATTACCTGAGTTGTCTATGTTGGGCTGAGCTCGTGGTAGGCTGTGATTATTATTATTTGGTTTTGGTTTTTTTTTTTTCCCTTTCCTACACACAAATGGGTTGGCAGAGATGTAAGCAATGATTTACTCATTTGACAATATCCTTTTGGCTATTATGTATTATGTACCAATGAGAACACTAGGATTCACTCAAACATTCACCTTTTGAGGTTCTTCCTTCGTTTCCCATTAAGAAACTTTATGATGTAAATTGGGAAAGGCTAGAAATCATAGAATAGAAAGAGAAGAAGAAATAAGAGCGGTGGAAGCGGTTTACCTCATCCTTGCAAGGAATTGGTGAAGAAACACATAAATCTCCGCAGAGAATACTCAATTCTTATTCATAATCACTCTCCTCAAAATAGTTGGGATTACACCATTATTTATAGGCAAAGTCCCCTACTAAAATAAAAACTGCTTTCCTACTAAAATACTAAAAGAGTTTCATAATCAAACTCTCAAATCCCTATCCTACTAAAACTCTATAATAATTTATAGTTAAACTCTAGGTAATACTCCTAACCAAACAAATATTCCTTAACTACTAAAATAATACTAAAACAAATAATAAAATTCAATTCTTTAATTTAAGCTCATCCAATCCCTTTTCAATCTCTATCACTTTAGCTTTCATATGAATCAAATTTATGTTCTAAAGCTCTGACACTCCCAATTGCATGACATGTTGACACTTATTTTGTGAATATATCAGGTATTGCCCAATATTTTGTCCCATATTGCATAACTGGCCTAATAGTCGACCTATAAAATTTCCCCTTCAGATAAATAGGCATCTGTTGATCAGATGCCCCAGAAGAACTTTTCCACTTAGCCCAATTCTTCAATACTGCAAATATCATTTCTTATCCCACATTCCTTAACAGTAACTGAGCCTCTACAACAGATGTACAACCTTGCTATTTCTAAATTTACTTTTAAATAAGGTTCCATCCATTCAGTTTTAATCTCACTAATGTTTAGCCCTTCTATCAAAAATTCTAATTGAGATAGAATTTCCTATTATTAGTTTCACCAATCAAAAGGATAATGATATATTATACTATCTTCTTATTGAAATGGAGCACATTACACATGGTTCACAGTCTATGTATCGGTCGTCGACTCGGAGTACATTAATATACATCGATTGTGCCGTCGCGGCACAGTATCGGCCGATACACAAGAAATATTGGTTAGAAGGTCTGAAAAATTCTAAAAAATTTTAAAAAATATAAACAACAAAATAAATGCATCATATGTCTCTAATACATTATCTAGCACATTAGATATGGTGAAAATAGAATGCCAAAGTGCTACCAAAAATTTTGATAGTAAAGAGTAACGCTAGTTGGGCCTAAGTAAGGGTTTTAGTTTGGTGCTATCTACATGTGGGTCCTAATTTGCATGTGGTCCAATGGAAATCCAAAAAATTAATAGAGATATTCCCAAATCCAGTCTTTAAATAAGGTTAAAGTAATAATACTGATAAAACAAATAAAATTAATGCAATAGATCAATTAATGTGTTGATTAATAAAAAATACACTCTCTTTAAACTAAACAATATCGAAAAAAAATACAAAGCATTATTCACAACCTACCAATATAAAAGTAAAATGAATGCAATAGAATAAAATACAATAACTAATAATAGTAAACCCTCTTAACTCCTTTCGAGCCAAAAAATAAAAACCCACTCTGACCCAAGAGGCCAAAAGTCAAAACAACCCTTTCAAATTCCAGATCCAAAACAAAACTCTTAACATGTTGCTTTTGGGTTTTGTGGCACGCAATCTTCGGTTCCTGAGAGAGAGAGAGGGGGATAACCGACTTATCGCAATTCAAAGCTAGTCTAGGAGTTGAGAAGCCAAGATCAGATGGTAATGAAGAAGAAGAAGAAGAAGAAGATGACGACAAAGAAGAAGAGAATGGTGATTGGGTGAGGGAAACAATCTAGCTTGGTTTTGCAAATTTGATTTCAATTTCTTCTTCTTCTTCTTCTTCAATTTCTTCTCCATCTTTGTTGCTTGTCACTGATCTTGTGATTCCACCATGAATCACCCAACTCGGTTATGAGTTGCACTGAGTCGTATCTAACTTAGGGCTGATTCGCATGTGACTTGTAGGTTTTGTGAGTTAATAGCATGATTTTTTTGGCTTGTTTTCCCTCTAAAATAATTTTCTTCTATTATCCCAAAAAACAAGCACGGATTTTTTGGTTCTATAGTCTAGCATTTTGAACTTTACACTACTTATGGAGTTCAGGTTGCTTCAAAAGCTTTACTACCAGTTATAGTGACCATTTGAGTTAAAGTCTAGAAAGAATCAGATGCCCTAAAGTCCGAAAAACCTAGCCAAGACTCAAGAAGTGACTTAAAAACGTCTAGGAATACATAAAAGCAACTGGGACCCACACCCTTCCTGGATGACCTATCCACGAATTAGCCTCAACTCTACTCTCAACTTATGTAAACACGTTAGTCAAGACATAAATCAAGTCTGGTAGCCTAAAACTAACCAGGCCGGTAGGTCATATTACTTTTATTTGTCAAAATCAAACTTCTGAAGATTTTAAACGACTTTTGAAGATTATAGCCGCCTTCTAATTATATAAGAACCACCACTACCAACTTTGTTCATTAGATATCTAACATACTACATCTGCAAACTTAAGACAATGGTCCCTCTCACCAGTTATGATGTTTCCCCAATTCATTTATGGTTAGCTATTTTTTCTAATGATAAAAGGTGAATTCTTTCGCCAGTGACAACATCTAAGTTCGACAAGGGAATCTGCGAAGAACTGAAATGGTGCTGCAATTGGATATACATGCATACTATACTATGGATGGAAATACAAAATAGGATTCTAATAGCCAATTTGATTCCCAATGTCACATACCATGCAGTACACTCTCATTTCCAACACAAAAATTTAAGACAAACCTGAAGGAGTAACTCATATTTTGAGTTAAACAAAAACACACTGAAAGCTCTGTGCAATAAATTTTCAGATTCGATCTTTTCCATCAAGTGACCTGCATATCAGAAAATCATTAAACCAAAAATAATAATAATAATAATCAGAAAACAAGATAAATTAAATCAATTAAGCTACATACAAAAAGAATTAATTTTTCAGAGTAGAATGCAACAGTGAGGGACAAACAGGGGAGAGAGAGAGATATTCAAAATTTGTGGTTCGTGTTGATCAAGTTCCAAGTTAATCGTTCTTTAATCCAAATATTCCCCCTTCACCTTCAATTATAGGAAACATAATTATTAGTATCGTACGATACATCACAATACACCTGAAAAACAAAACGTATTGTGTCTCTATATTGTTTTTGCATTGTATCGTACGATACACGATACGATACATAAGATACGATTCTATTTTTTTTTTTTTTTTTTTTAGTTTTTTTGACTTAAATGACATCGTTTTACCCTAGGGCATATTTTTAAATCACTAGCCAGTCAAACGTCGTTTCAATGGCTATAGTTTTAAAAAAAAAAAATCTGTTATTAATGTTGTTCAATTGAATTCAAAATTCTGGATTAATATCAAGGTTCTTCAAGCAGTTAATGTTAGAAGAGGTCTTTGCATTTTGATATTACTAAACTATGTTAGAAACTTGAATAGTTGGTGGAATATTAATGAAATGCTATGTTAATATGAGTTTATGACTTTTTTACAAAAGTATATATATATTATTAATAATTATTTAAAAATTAAAATTGCGCGTATCTTACAATACACGACACGATACACTATTTTTAAAAAACAATACGCCTTCCGATACGCAACTTGACAACTATGAGAGAAAGTATTTCCTTTTTTCTTTTTCTTTTTATGGGTTCGTCTCATTCTTCTTTGGCACCTAGGGTAGAGATCGAAGAAGGTATTTAGCCCCCAAGAAGGGATTTTCGGGTTTTAGATCCTTGGAAAATCACTTTTCTTAATACCCTTAATTCTCCCTTCATCCAGAGCTGCCATAACTTGGGCTCATCGTGCTATACTTACGAGGAAGGAAAAATAAGCACTTTACACTTTGGTAGCTACCATTTGATTGCAGCTCTACTAGTCATGGGCTTTCAAGGAATGGAATATTATCAAGCACCCTTCACCATTTTGGATAAATGAAACATAAAGGAAGAAAAAAAGTCATGTATAAGATATTGTTTTAGATCAGCCAAAAGTCAAAGATAATATAATGAATGTTATTGATTTACTTTGGGAACACGTCTCCTTATTTAGCTTCTGTCATGGTGTTATACAATTAGGCTTCTAGTAGAAGATCCAGAAAGTATGTGTTTGCACCAATATTGTTTTGACCAAATAACTCATACTAGACATATTTACACTTACACCACAACCAAATGATTGATTCATCTGATCTTAAATCATTAAAGCATGTGTGCATCTGATCTTATGCTTTCTTGAAACAATGCACCACAGGAAAGCCTCATCAAAGTGATTGGAAATTTTCCATGCAAAGCACTTTGACATCATGTAGGCAGTCGTAGCAGCATAATTTGTTCAAGATAATGTTGAAGGAAAAAATACATATATGCTCTATATCTTTTTGAAGCATTAAGACTAAAAAAGCACATGCGAATCTAGCAGATTTAAGACCACAACGTCATATCATAAGTTTTTTTATAAATGTCTTTTAGTTGGAGCATAGCAAACAAAATAGAAGGGAATGTCATGACCCGTGATGCAGGATCTGTTACTTTTAGCACAAAAACAATAAGAATTTGCATAGATTTAGACATAAAAGAAGGTTTTAAGTTTCCAGGGAAAGACTTAGTGAGTGGGGAAAAAGTTGGGACTAATTACTACTAGTAGGGCAGTAGAAAAAGAGGATTCTGAGGGCCGCCTGGGTAATGTTCATGCACTGACAACGAGATTTATGAATAGTTGATTGGGAAATAAGCTTTAAAGAGTAATTCATTCTACTATGCCTAATATATGACATGCATAGGGATCAGAATTTGGCAACCAAGAATTCCTTGGTAGCATAGTAAACTTGGGGATCCAAGTTTTCTGACTTCTAGACTTTGAAATCTTGAGCAAAAGACTAGGACCAATATTTAGACCTACTAAACGTTAAGAATGTGGCCACAACTACATAACCCATGATACAAAATCCCAATATGAAAGCTAGGGATGCACATGGGTCGGTTCCATTGGGTTTCACGCCAAACCTAGAACCTCTGAAATGTCAAACTGGAGACCAACCACGAAGTCAAAGAAACTCAAACAAACTGAACTTAGAGGAATTGAAACTAATGGTTCGTTTGTTTTTGACACAGTTTAATTATTGAAGTTATAGTGTACTAATTAAAAGTGGACTCCCTTAGTTCAAAAGCTTTAAATCCACTTAAAATTGGGCTACTATTAGCCCCTTAGAATGGCAAGGCCAAGACATGCCGGTGGATTGCCCAATTGCGCCCCATACCAAGGCCAAGATGGGGGTGTGCTTAAGCAACTCCAAGCGCGGGTGAGGGCTCCTAAAAGGCTTGGAAGTGTCTTGGTGTTGGTGTTTACGTGGGTTGGATACACTTCGATCAGTGATTGGTAAGTCCAGGTGATAGACAGTGCACTTTGGCCTAGTCGAAGAACCAATCTAGAAGCTAATCGTGCAAAATGCTAGGGCACACGCGGAAGTGGCAGAATCGTAGATATTGTTATGAATCCCCAGAATCCTGCTGGTACTTAGGGTTCTGTTCAGAATGCATATATAATGGGGTCGGTGCTCTTTGCGGCACCTGGCCACGCAACCTTTATACCCCCTTAGCCTAGGCATGACGAAACAAGGCACAACACCGACATACCTTGTCATAGGCAAGGCAAGACACGCAAGTTGGAGACCCAAGCAAATGTGGGAAATGCCACTGAGAGAAGCCCCACACATGGCTGAGGGAGGCAGCATATCGTGAGCACGACTAGGCACATTGAAGCAAATCATAAGCAAGAGGATAAAGCAAAATGATCTTGCATGTTTTGAAGAATAAGCCATGGGCGCGCATGGTTTGATGTGCTCGCACAGACAAAGGTAGCATGTTGGGCAGAAAAGTGAGCATTGGTCTGACCAGACAAGGCAGTTGGTGGGGGTTGCAGGTGGTTACCAAACATGACTGCCCCTAAATGTTTGGATTGTATCTCATTGAACAAAGAATCCTGGTGGTTTATAAGATAACCACCAAAAACATGAGGCATGCACTGATTTGTGAAGCAAACCTTACAATTGGGGATGTCAACTCCATGGCCTAGTTGGCTAAGACTGGTTAGTGCCAGAATGCCTAGGCAGTTAGGTTGTAACAGTCCACATAGACCATAAATAGGATGTTAGGGTCTAAAAATTGCACCAAAGAGAAAAGAGTGCATGTTTTGTAAGCAGACCCAATCCTTGTACTTGTTGAGAAGTAAAGGTTGGGGACATTGTCTTGTAATCTATGTCTTGCTTGTTCGTGTTCAATGAAATGTCTGAGAGAACCTCTGAAGTGGGTTGGCTGAGACTAACTAGGAACTTTGTACCATCACAGCAGCCCAAATTATGCGTGAAATTTACCCATGACAACTACCCTCATACCCAGTTAGATCAACAACTTTCAAAAGCGCCAAAGCTAAAATCAAAGGCCTACATTAGATCCATGAAGATAGTGGTTGGCTGTTGCATAGAAGACGAGGACAAACTCTCCACGGTGTGGGTGTAAAATCCCTTGTCTTTGCATAAAAAAGATTATTGATTCCTCTCTATCCCATATCCCACATGCCTCAGAAATTATCTTTCTTAAATCGTACTAGAAGAAAGAAACTCTTAAGTTCCAAGCATTTTCAAGGGAGGTCAGCGTCATGGGTTGGGTTACTTCAACTGATCCCCATCCCAGAAACAGACAAAAAGATGTGAATTCTCCAATTATTGGCCTGTAACTGAATGATGGTTCAGTAATACAAAAGGTGACAAATCCAAATGACCAAGTTGGTCGTTTCCATTTTGTGCCTCCTAATATAAAACATTCATAGAAAGCAACAATTAATTCCCTATGCAGGCTCTAAAGTAGAATTTTCTCTATAATAATATCAGCCTCCAAAGCGAGGTTTCTTGTCCTTTTATTATTTGCCAGCCATGTTAACTATATCAGCCCGACCCCTACCTTGTCCACACAGTGGTGCCTAGTGGCCTCTCCACCCCAAAAGTACTATTAGTTTTAAATAACATATACACTCCAACCGACAATAATTAACATCACTAGTATAAGATGTTAAATTGTCAAATCAGTAATTTTGTCTAATCAATTGCATCTAGTAATAATTAATCAGTTTCCCCATATTGATTAGCTCTGCAAGATGCACATATGTCGAAGTTAAAAACCAAATTGGTAGCATTAAAGGGAAATAGAGCTCTACAATCAAGATATTCAATTGAAGTCTCTTCCAAGAATTAGAGGGATGGCTAAACTGCAAAGGATAAAGGCAAGAACCATGATAATGTTATGTATATAATTTTTTGGAAACAAAGATATGAAGCACATTGCAGCATAAGATGACATAAACCTCAAAAATACCCTGCCAATGGAAAGAAAAAGAAGCATTAGAATTGTTATAGGCAACTAAATTTTACAACACTAAGAAATCCACAAGCAAAGTTGCAAGAAAAAATATATCCTTCTTACAGTTGTATTTGGTATCATGACCAACAACGCGATCATTCTCATCCACCAAAATACATCTGCAACAGTTGATGAAAGAATTTCTATTAAGATAGGGATAACTTATTATTAAAGCCTCCACACAATAAGTTTAAAAGGAAAAAAGAAAATACAGGGTGCCTCTAAATGTTAATTCAAATTAAAGACTTGGAGAATGGAATCATACTTTTTAATCAAAACAGGTCCGTTTCAATGTTTATATGATTTCTGGATTGCTGGAGAACACGATTAATTACAAATTAATTAGACTTGTAAAAGAAAAAGATAAAGACTTTTTCCGATTTTTAATTACACGATTTTTTCCGTAGAATCAGACAGAATAGGATTGGAAGAACTGTCACCATCATTCACATCAATTTTAACAGTCAGTAAAACCAAATAGAATCTACAATCAGAGAAGCATATCAACCTTTAGACACGAGAGGCAATCCATCTCCATGTTGAAAATTTATTGTTAGATTTTGAGCTCGGACCACGAATGAGAAAACTATCTGATTTTATGATGGAGGTGGGTTGGTGCTTTTTGACTTGGTATGGATGTGGTTCATTTTATAGTAAGTGAAATATAGCGTGCATATATGAAACGACCCAAGCACAATTTTCCACAAAAAAAAAGGTAAAATGATTTGATTTGATCCCTTTACACATCCAAAAGCATACTTCAAAAAAGTTATTTTTTCAGGTCTTTCTCCACAATTTTCCCAGCGTCCAAGATCCCAAAAAAAAAAAACCCAGAAAAAACAATGTCAATCACGAACTACCATCAACCCTGTGAAAATTATAACAGTTACATCATACAGAAAAATGAACTGATTTGATTTCTTTTACATTTCCAACAGCTTCCTTCAAAAAAAAGTTCATCAAAAGGAAAAATGAAATGATTTGATCTCTTCTATCTCCGAAAGCATCCTTCAAAAAAAAAAAAGTAAATCACTAAGGTATTTTTCTACAATTTTTCCAGCGTCCAAGATCCCACAAAAAACCCAGAAAAAATAATGTCAATCAAGAACTGCCACCAACTCTTTGAACACTAAAACAGTAACATCATATAAAAATTCATACACGCGCGCGTAGACACAAGTCTACCAAACAAAGTAGGAACCCTTTATAATTATACTATTGGAGAAAGATCTACTGACTCGTCTTCGAACATGAGGCGCCTCTGGACAGCGTCCATGGTGGTATCGGCAGCTGAGTCATCCATGGCGGTGGGGGTGGTAGAAGCGATGGAGGAATAGGAGGATGAGAGACGGTTGCTGAAGCAGCGGCGTGTTGTGGTTTTGGGGGTGAGAGAGTGTTTGAGAGCACAAGTGGTTCTAAAGAGGTGAGGAGATCTGGTGAAGGCAGACCTTGAAGACGACGCAGAGAATCTGACAGCCAACAAGGTTTGAATAGAGGACATATTGGACTTCTTCGACTTGCTGCCATCAAATTGTTTATTTATTTCGAAGGAAATAGAATATAATCAAAAATGTGTGACTTAAATTTGTATTTTAAATAATTAAATTATTAAATAAAAAAGTTTTTTCAACTTTTTAAATGAAATTTATTGATATAATGATCCTTTAATTTAGAATATAAATATAAGTTATAAATTTGAGTTATATAGTATTATAACTCATATAAAATGGTCCAACGGTCCCCCATATGCATTTACATTACCCCACCAACTGCGTTAATCTAAGTATATAAAATTAGGTGTGTCAAGTTTATTAGTTTTTTGATATTCAAAAAGAAAAAAAATATATTATTTTTTTTTTTAGTGATAATATCAAGTTTATTAGTTAAAGACTACAAGGAATCTATTTAATCTCACACAATTATTAATCTGTTTGACTCTTCCTAATATGGAACGAATAATTATTATTACAATTCATTTATATTAATTTGACAATTTAAATTTAAATTTAAATGAATGACAAGTCCTAACTAGCAACTCATCTACAGACTCAAATAAATTTATTCAATAACCACCAATGTTATTTTCAAATTCATTCATATTGCATCGCGAATTACACCTAATAAGAGATAAGTAAACATTATTTATCTTTTATCAATAAAAAACATTATTTATCTAATTAACTAATAATAGAAAAAAAATAAACATTTTATCAATGCGCAAACAACACGGACAGGACACGAACCAAAATGATAAAATTAAAATCTTACACGACTCAAAATAACATAGACACTAATGTTTCGTTTGATAGAATGAAAAGATGAAAAATTAGAAGAATTGATAAAACATTATATTTGGTAAAAAAGAAAAATAGGAATGATAGAAAAGTAGATAGATGAATTTTTCTTCTAACTCATTAAAACCAATCCCTTTCAAAGTTGGAAGAAAAGTGAATAGGAAGTTAGTCCTTTGTTTTAAAATGTATCTTATTTGTCTATATATCATTTGATATATACATATATTATGTATATATTAATTTTATATATAAATATAATGATAAAATATGTATTTATACTTTTTTTTTAAAAAGTAAAAAATAAAATATTAAAATATTAAATAGAATAATACTATTGCAACCTAATGAACTAGTCTCATACTAATAATTTGTCATGTGTTTATGATACCTAGACTCGTGTTTCGTGTGGAGTAGATCCCACGGACTCGTTTGTATATTAAAATGACCAAACTGATCACATGCAGACCTTGTGTGCAAAGAGTCCAAGCAAGCAGATTGAAAGATCGATCCTCCATATGATACACGAGCAATTTTATTCTGCTCTCGGAAAAATTTTAAAAAATTTATATTTTATTTTTTGAAATTAAAATTTTTACATTATACTCTCAGTGTATTAAAGTTTTACAATATGGCTATTATGTTAACTTTCGTTACTTATTTTTGTTAAAAACTATCACATTGATGTTAATGGAATGAGGAACAGAAAATAATCAAATTATAAATTTGAGTGTATAAATTATAAATTTTTAAGGGTACAAAATATAATTCACTCTATAATATAGGGTAAATTACACATAACCTCCTTAAACTAATGGTGAGTTGCACATCATTTTTATCAACTATTACAGGTTGCACTTAGCCCCCCCTGCGTACTAAAAAAAAAAGTTTAAAACTAACTAATTCCGTCTAATTCACCTGAGCATGAAGCACACTGACAATTAAAGGCATGTGAAATAGTTATCTCCTAAAAATAAAAAGTGGAATGCACAATTATACCCTCAATTAGAATTATACAAAATTACCCATAACAAAAAACTCTCCCTCATCCTACAGATTGCTTGAGCCTTCTCCGACACAATCAATGGAGTCGTGCTTCAATAGTATAGGATTGCACTCTTTAATCCCGGTGGAACCCATCTCTCTCTCTCCCTTTAATGTATTTGGAGACGCAAATCATGGAAGCACCAAACCTCCATTGAATTGTCGCTGCCTCCTCTTCCTCAAAGTCTACTATCGCACCATCCTCCTCCACCTCTCTTCCAAAAAAGTCAGAAGCTCTCTTAGCATCACCAACATTTGAAAAACTCATCCAAATCTAGCCACACTAGAGATCAATTTAAGAATCTCCCTTATAATCGTCGATGACGACGATAATCCAAATTTTACTGTCTTTGCCACCATCAAATTTTCAAAAAACTTAATTTCAATTTTTTATTCATTTGAATTTAAGGCTTGAAATATAAGATTTTTATGGGTTTGATTGTCTTTTTTTTATTTTTGTAGTGTTTTTTGGATTTGTTGGATTTTTACGGGTGAAAGTTGAAATTGTTGGATTGGGGAAAAGTGTGTGATTGTGACAGTAGGATGATGGGATGGAGACTAGGTTTTTATGGTGAATGAGTTGCTTTTATGTTTGGAAAAACAAAGCCTTGTACTATCATGACAATTTCTCATTGTGTTCCCTATAGTCAAATACAAAGAATTTAACTTTATTTTTTATTATATTCCATTTAAGGACTTGAAATATGATATGTGTGTGACTTTCATTGGCTTGATTTGATTATGGCAGTGCATTTTTTATTTTTGCCTATAGGGTGAAGGTTAGAATATGGTTGGGTTGTACAAGGGAGAAATGTGTGATTGTGGCTTAGAGTTTACTGAAATGAGTGTCATTACAAAGAAAATTTGAATGAAAATACAAGGTATTTTATACTTTTTACAAGAATCGTTATCTCTATTACGATTTACACTTTCTTTTTGAGTATGAGAGGGCTAAGTGCAAGTCGAAATAGTTGAGGGGGGTGCTATGCAACTCACCCTTAGTTTATGCAAGTTCTGTGTAATTTACCCTATAATATAATTGGGCACGTGAAACATGCATTGTCCTAAGAAGCCAGTCCAAAATCACTTTACAATTCCGTGATGATTTGGAGACTACATGACGGTGAAAGAATACATTGTTTAAGGATTATTTAATAGAAATTGGTAAAAAGTCACAATAAGCTTTTAGAATGGAGAAACATGTTTATTTGACAAAAAAACCTGTCCTTTTTAATAGATAGTTTCAATTTTAAAGACAGAAGCAAAAGAGAAAATAGATGTCTTTATGTGATTACGGATGTTATTGGTAATAAATTGTTGAGACGAAAACTATACCTTACATGGTAACATGAAAAAAATAGTCTAAGATAGTTATTTTTATAAACATACCATCAACTAGAAAATTAGAGAAAGATTTTTGTCACGTAAAAACTACCATAAAAGATATTAAGAATCAGTTGCAAAAATATTGACATTCTTAAGCGTTAATGGTTTGTAGAGTCAAAAATAGAATATCATATCATCTAGCAAGGCATGCGTGTTTTACAAAAAGTTTGATCCATGCAAGGAGGAAACAACTAATTTCATTATGTCTTTTCTTCAACTTGATATTCTACCATTTCTTACAAAGTTAAAGCAGTAATCTCCCATTTAATTGACATTGAAGGAGTCAGTCGAAAGTTGCGTAAAAGAAATTGAAGTGATTTGATAGTGAAAAGTCTCCACTCAAATTACAAAGAGCCAAATCATCAAAGCATTCTCAAAATGAAAAAGAAAAAGAAGAATATTTACCAAAAAATGAAAAGGGCAAAAGAAAAGAAAAGTATTTTCCCCAAAAATGAAAAGAAGAATGATAGCAACCAACAGGGACAGAGTCAATTTTGCACAACTACAGTATCAAACGTTCATGACTAGTAGGATGATTATTTGTACTAAAGCCTTGGCGAATACCATCCACTCCAGGGTAGGAAAATAAAATACTCTCTGGTCAATTTTATCAACTAAGCCAAAGTCAGAAATGCAGTGTTTAATGCCACATGCAATGGCAGTGTTAAGTAAATCATAATTTAAATGGGTAGTACCAAATTGATAAAAAAAATATTGTAATAATATTTGAGAATAAAATGATATAATGTTTGGTGTCTAAAATTTAAATTTGTAAATGAATAAAAAGTAAGACTAAAAATATCATAATGTAAGTGTCACATCAATTAATTAATCTCTATTTCTTGTTTGCGAGTTTAGTCTTACTTTTCATTCATTTAAAAATTAGTAATCTTAAAATAATTGTAGATGTTGTGACATCTTACATGAATGCCAAAATTAGGGAGCAAGAACAACGACTCAACATATCATATTCATTGTGAATGTCCTTGGTCTCATATTTCTCACCTACCAGTTCATCTCGTCATTTGCAACTACCAGTTGAATGTTAGTTACTTTCAGAGCGGAGCCAAGGTTTCATTTTTGAGTGGAA
>CM042201.1:1270160-1311322 GCA_023539305.1 Ilex asprella | reverse complement strand
TGTTAGTTACTTTCAGAGCGGAGCCAAGGTTTCATTTTTGAGTGGAACAAACGTGAATAATTGTACTGAACATTAGGAAACTTATAATAATTCCCTTTATGCTGAAACCAAGAATATGTCTCCACACATCGATCTATGAGCAATAACCTTGTAGTTGAATATACTCCATAATACCAAAAATTGGGTATTGATTGTGTAATATTTAAATAATATTTTCTTTTCTTTTCTTTATTTATGCAATTTAAATTAAAGTGTACCGAAAGAAAATAAGCGAGAAGTGAGAGAGAAAAAAGAGGTAGGTAGGTGTGAATTAGTAGAATTGTTTGGCATTGAGAAGTGTATTGGTTGTGTTGAACTAACGTTTGTGAGCGGAAAAAAATAGAATAAATTTTATACCATTGGATCAAAATAAATAAAAATTAGATCGATTTTGACCGTTATTGAGAGTTCAATTTTCTAACTGTAATATTAGATAGAAATTAACGTTTTTAGTATATTGATATGATTTTGTAAGTCACATAAGTTGAGTCTTGCGTCAATGGGTGGGGTTATTTGTAGGATTCCAATCTAAGATGATCATAATGTTAAGAAATATAGAGTTATTTTTATTATTAAGGATATAATAGTCTTTTATTTTTCCTATCTTTTCAGTTTCCTTTGTTTTGCCTATATATAATCTCTTTATATTTAGGTTAAACTTATTATATTATTCAATTGAATTATGCAGTATCAATGAAACCCTATCCTCCTCTTTTCTTATTTCTTGTATTTCTCTTGATTGTTTAACATGGTATTAAAGTTAAGCTTCATGGGACGAGGCTTAATCTCAAACACAGCTTACGTGGATCCAACTCCGCGGTGAGTTGGCTGGGGGTTTACAGGGGCAGCGCGCCTCTGTCGGGGTTCGGGATAGAGCCTCGAATTTTCTTGGAGGAGTGACTGTATAATTTCGAGAGGATTTTCAGTCTGTTTTGCGATATGGTTTTCTTTGTTTTTTGATTATAGCTACTGAAAGAGACGATTCGCTTTAGTCTGTGAGTGTGAGGTTGGATGGAAAAAAATATTCGTATTGCAGTTATGTGATGAGAAATTTTCTTAAGGGTAAACATATGTGGGGATATGTTAGTGAAATTTCTGTAAAACCTAAGAATACAAATGAGGATTATGCTGCTTTGATGGATGCCTGGGAAGCAAACAATACAAAAATTATTATTTGGATTAATAATTTTGTTGACCATTCTATAGGTACACAGTTGGCGAAGTATGAGACAGCAAAGGAGGTTTGTGATCATCTACAAAAGTTATTCACTTAATCAAATTTTGCAAAGCAGTATCAATTAGAGAATGATATACGAACTCTTCAGCAAAAGAATATGAGTATTCAGGAGTTTTATTCTGCTATGACATATCTTTGGGATCAATTGGCTCTTACAGAATTGGCAGAATTAAAGGCATGTGGTGCTTATATTGATCGTAGAGAGCAGCAACGGTTGATACAATTTTTAACGACACTTCGCAGTGATTTTGAAGGACTTAGAGGTTCAATTATGTATCACTCTCCACTTTCTTCTGTTGACTCAGTTATCAGTGAGTTATTGACTGAAAAAATACGTCTTAAATCTTATTCTGAAAAGGGAATTCTTTCTACTTCTAATCCTTCTGTGTTATCAGTACCTTCTAAGTCATTCTCTAATAATCAGAATAAGCCTTACACAAGGGCTGCCTTTGACAATTGCAGTTTCTGTAACCAGAAAGGTCATTGGAAGACTCAATGTCCTAAGTTGAGGCAGTAAAATCAATCGCAGCAGCAATCTCAAGCTTGGAAGCCTAGCAACCAGTCACAATCTAATGCTCATAGACCACCTCAAGGTTACAAACCACCACAGTCTAATACTGCAGCAGTAGTTTCATTAGGTCTTTTTACCGATCTTAGTACTTTGGCTGAGCAATTTCAGAAGTTTCTCTCCTTACAGCCACAAGTCATGTATGTTTCTTCTTCTGTAAGTCAGTTACCTCATAGTTCTTCATGTATGTCACATTCTATATGGGTATTGGATTCTGGTGCTTCATCATATGTCTCCAGATTCTTCATCTTTTGCTTCTGTGTCTCATTCGTCTTCTATTCCTGTTATGACTGTTGATGGAACTCCTATGCCTTTAGCAGGTATTGATTCTGTTGTCACACCTCACTTGTCTCCCCCTAATGTTTATCTTATTCTGAAACTCACATTAAATCTTGCTTCAGTTGGTCAGTTATATGATTCTGATAATTTAGTCACATTTTCCTCTTCTTCTTGTTATATGCAGGATCTGAAGTCTCAGAAGCTGATTGGGACAGACTGTAGGAAGGGGAGACTATATAATTTGGATGAGTTAAAAGTGTCAGTTATTGCTGCTGCTACTGATGTTGATTTATCTTATTTTCGTTTGAGTTATTCTTCTTCTAGTTTTTATTTATGGCATTCTCGTCTAGGTCATGTTTTGTCTTCTCGTTTGAGATTTTTGGCATCCACAGAGGCCTTAGAAAATTTGCAAACTTGTGATATTTCTTATTGTAGTGGATGTAAACTGGCAAAATTTTCAGTTTTACCTTTTAATCTAAGTATTTATGTTTCTTCTTTTCTATTTGATTTGATTCATTCTGATGTATGGGGACCTTCTCCTGTTGCCACAAAAGGAGGGTCTCGATATTATGTTTCTTTTATTGATGATCATACTCGTTATTGTTGGATTTATTTAATGAAACATCGTTCTGAATTGTTTGGGATATATACAACATTTCGAGCTCTTGTCAAAACTCAACATTCTGCTGTTATCAAATGTTTTATGTGTGATTTGGGTGATGAATACACTTCTAATAAATTTTTTGAGTTGCTTGCCTTAGATGGAACTATTTACCAAGCTTTGTGTACAAATACTCTTGAGTAAAATGGTATTGCTAAAAGAAAACATGCGTACATTGTTGAAACTGTTCATTCTCTCTTGTTGACTGCTTCTATTCCTAGTGTGTTTTGGGGTGAAGCTGTTCTTACTGCTGTAGGTTTGATTAATACAATTTCATCTTCTCATATTTCGTGTACCGGTACTCAGAACTGGTACCCCTTCCCACTTTTGCTTATTTCTCCTGTTTTTGATTTCTAACCTCCTCCAAACCATTTCAAAACCATCCAATACATATTTAACACCATTTCTCATATAAAACTTGGTAAGTACAAGTTCTATTACATTTATTTACATAAATTTACATGTCAGAAAAAAAACTAAGTTTTCGCAATAATTTTACAAGTTCTCCAAGTAAAGTCACATCTCAACTATTCTTTACCCTTGATGGTCCGAACGAGAGCTGTCTACCGGAGTATGCCCCATACTTGAAATGTTTTCTCGTATAGGGTGAGCCACGCTCAATAGAGTATCCCCCAAAGAGGTTATTCCCTACCTAGATGCATATGAAGTGTTCACATGCAACATTCAACAATCCATAATATTCCAAGCAAGAATATGCTTTCAATGTTAGAATTTACCATACTATGTCATGACATGAGATGAGACTCACTCACGCACATCAACCCGAGCCCTTCGCAACTCCTCAACACATGCAAGTGCCGATATGTATGAATCTGTCATCTATATTACACATCAAATGCCATTTTTAAATTTAGGGTCTTTGTAGGGGTGGATGTTCATGGACTTACACTAAAGGTCACCCAACCTACACGGAATTGACAGACTTTCACTGAAGGTTCCGCGTACACCTACACACTTTATGGATCGAAGCAAGGGAGTGCTTACTCCAACTACCAGGCCTTGCACCCGAGGGATCTTCTAGTCCCTTCTTTCTATCCTGACCCAATTTTCTTTCATGCAACCATGTGACTCAACGAGATTTTCGATCCACATCTTCCGAGTCCACCCATCATCCACCAAGTGTGGTGTTTAATGTCCCAATGCACTCACACCCTAAACATGTAATTTCTCCGTACATATGCAATGTAATGAACCATTGCAATAACAATATCATGTCTCATATGTAACGAATGTCATATGGACTAATTTAACACATAACAACCCTAATTCCATGACAAATTATATCACAAGCATATGATTTCCATAAGTTATCACATAACTCAAGCATGTTATTTCAATTTAATCAAAACAACAATTTCAACCACTCAAGACATTTTATCAAATACCTTCAAGGCAACACTCATGTTAAACACATATCATGCCCAAAATTTCAGCAAGTTACAAGAATTTGTACAAGTAACTTTCATGCATCAAAATCAAGCTAGAAGTTAGCCTAAGCCATTTATATACTTATTTTCTCATTTTCATAACCATTGACAAGCTATAGTTCATTTATTCATCTAACATTTTTTTCTATGGACATCTTAGGTTAGAAATAAACCAAAGTAGGAAGGAACCCAACCTCTTGGAGCGTAAATCAAAGAGTAAAGCTTCCAAGAACACTAACACAACCTCCAAAACTCTTCATTTGGAACTTCGGTGAAATCCTTCATTTTTGGTATGGTCGCGTAGCCCTCGTTGAGGTGATCGACTTTAATTCTTGGCTCAATGAATTCTGATTGATGGAACTTTGTGAATCGAAGGAAGAAAAGTTGTATCTTCTCTCTTCTTTTTCCTCTTTCTCTCACACGTTTAAGGGCTGAATTACAGAGATATTTCTGTTGAAATATATGAATTTTAACCTTATTTATAATTTTAAAGACTTGGCTTATATCGAGCCATACGCTCCTCACTTATTAGGGTCCGTTTTTGTCTCAAAACGATTAATTTCATCCCGGTTTAAGTTCAATTTAATTTTATTTGAACTTTAATTCAATTATAAGAAAATTTTATAATTTTTATTTTTGGGGACTTTTGTGTGGTCATTCGACACTCAGTTGTCTCGTAAAATGTAAAAAATTTAACTATATCAGAATTCGACGAAAATTGACAAGACAACTAGATTTCACGAGACGAATCCAATGGCAAAATCCTTTGTGTCATACAAGCTCTAGAGAACACGTATTTTAAATCCACATTATAGTGGTAAATTACTATTTTTCTATTTTTCAGAAAAATTTTAAATTTATCTGGGTTTTACAACATAGATCGAATTAGAATTGTCAACCTAGTAGAAGAGTCTCTTGGATTTTTGGGCCATTTTGTTTTGAATTCTAAATCCTTGTACTAAACTTTTGGAAGTTTTGAATGAATAGAACCATTTGTTTTGTTCCATCTTACCCAAAGTAAATAATTTAATTGTATTTTGATTGTTTGGTGAATTACCTTGCATGAGTGGATTGTTTGGTTTTATACTTTGTGGTTTGAAAATAAAGTTTGCTAGAGACTAGCAAAACTCAAGTTGGGGGGTATGATTAGCATAAAACATTACATATAATGTATCTCTTTGCACCCTTTTGTACTTGCTTTTATGGTGAAAATGAGAGAAAATGCATTTAATCTAACAATTAAAGGAGTTTTGTGTGATTGTAGGTAATGAGTGGGTAATGGTGTGTGTTAAACTTGCATCATAGTGCTTAAAGACAATGGAGATGAAGGGGAGGCTTAACGGACGACTCAGACGGTAAAGAAACCAAAAAAATACAAATCAAGTGAAAACCTACCAGTAGGTTTGGTCATAGTTCTACCGGTAGGTTTAGTACACTGGAAATCTTCTACTGCTGCCCCTGCCAAAATCTAGTGATAGGTTTTACTTACTGGAAAATACCTACCGGTAGGTTTTATTATCGTTCTACCGGTTGGTTTTGCATAGAAATGCCAAAAGCCTGTAATTCTGACTCTACCTAGTTGGGGGGCCCATATCTGCTTGTCCCATACATGCGCTGACACATTCTACATGCAAGCATGCCCTCTTACACCTAAAACCTGACTTTGGAAGAAAAAGGCATGGAAGAGGAAGAGAGAGAAGGAGGCTAGTTGGTAAAGGTTTGACTAGTGCAGACATGCCCTTGGGTTGCTTGTGCCAGTACCCAACAACCTTCCCACTCATTGGAAGTCAACGCACATGCCATTAGGGGACCATGAACGAAAATGTAAGCAATCCTTACACCATTATTCAGCTATACAAACTTTTAGAGAGAGAAACTCCCAAGCAAGAAGATGAAGTTCTAGAGAGAAAAAGTTAGGTTTTTGCATTTCCTCACCCATTTCACTTGTAGTAAGCTGTATTTCTTTTGCAATCTTTATTTCATGCACTTTAATCTAGTTTAGATTCATGTTCTTGAATTTCTATGTTTACACTTGGGTTTTCTTTCCAATATTTGTTATTGGGTATGAAATGAATTCTCTTTTGTAGTTTAACTTTTTATTGCATCAATACAAGTTCAAGGCTTTACTTCATCTCTATTTCATCTCCATGTTTCTTTACACTATGCATGTTTTTGCTTTAACTATGGATAACTAAGTTTTTAGTTGGCTAATCTAATGGAGATTTCCTCTTGGGTATGCTAAATCAACTCTCTTTCATTCCTTCTCGTAGTATAAGGTGTTTGGTTTGACTAGGTTGAGTCTGGACGTGGTTGTGAGCTCTTGATACATCGTAGACTTGTCATGGGGTATACTTAATCCTACACCTCCACATTAGTCCCTAACTTTTTATGAATCAATCAAGCACTGAGACACCATTGGTAGAATATTTTGAGTTGATTTTGCATTCCCATTGGAATGACCCATTCGAATTAGCCAACCTTGTTTTCATTACATTTTTATCCAAAACTCCACTCACCAAAACACACAATTACAAGATTTTACAATTTTCATTTCTTTACAAAATCTCTTTCACCACAATTTAACCTTCATTCCCTGAGGAGATGACCTTGAAATTTTTAATTCTAAGTAAAACACGACAATTGCGAGTCTCTCTACGCTTGGGGAGCACTATTGCACACACACATATTTTTATTCACACACATGTTTTCCCCATTTCTTGCATTGACTCACTCACCTACTCGTACAAGCTATATAAACATAACTGAGTGAAAGTTCGGAGATTAGGGAACGCGATCAAGCAGTAGGTTTTAACAGTTTTCCTACTTTTTCTTCCTTTTTCAATTTTTATCCATTCCAAACTTATTCAACCTCATAAAAAAACTCATATAACATCAATTTTAAGTGAAATACAGTTCATTTGAGTTCACTTTACAATCCTTTACAATATCATATGTTCAAAACTAAATAACATAAAAGTTTTTGTTTCTACAACACATGTTTAAAAAGCTACAACTCGGCTTTTCTTTAACCATGAGGGCCTGATTGAGAGCCGTCCACCGACGCATATCTTGTAAAATCCAGGTAAATTTAAACTTTAAAGAATAAAGGGCAAAAAGGTAAATTATCACCACAGTTCGGGTTGTAAACTTAAAATTTTCTAGAGCTTGGATGACAAAATGGACTTCACTGTTGGATTCGTCTCGCAAAACCTAGTTATCCTGTCAAATTTCGTTGAATTCTAAGATAGTCAATTTTTTCACGTTTTACGAGACAATCGGGCCTCGGGTGACCCAGGTACAAAATTTTTTAATAAAATTATGAATTTTGAAAAATAATGAAGGATTGATAAAATTAAAATATATTGAACTTGATTCGGAGCAAAATTTAATCGTTTCGGGATGAAAACAGACCCGAAATTAAGAGGGACGTGTGACGCGTTGTGGACCAAACATTTAGGAAATATAAATAGCGGAAGAAAATCAGATTTTCTCCCCATTTTTATTCAACTGATTCAGCTGATAGAGAAGAGAGGGAAAGGGCTTGAGTTCTCCACATTTTCTCTACGATCTACGAAGATTAGGAGCTCAAATCCACTCGGGCCAAGAACAAAAGTTGTTCTCCTCGCCGAGGGCTACAAAACCATACCAAAGAGGTCGGGTTTTGGGCGAGATTCCAAGGACGAAATTTTGGGAGAGTGAGGATTCTAGCTTGTCTTGGGTTCTTGAAGCTTCTCAACGTTATTTTACGATTCAAGTGGTAGAGTTTCTCTTACTTAGGTTTATTTACAACCTAGGATGCTATATATTGGAATGGGTAGGTTGATAGATGTGTATATCACTTGCCTATTGAAGAGATTTTAATGAAATGGGTATTGAAATTGGGAAGAATAAATTCTTTCTTGAAATGGGTATGTAGAAATTGCCTAATGTAATTTCTTGACTTATGTGAATTGTGGGCATGCTATGTGTTTACATAATGCCTTGTGAAATTAAGTGTGTTATTGCTTGATATGAGATAGCTTGCTTGGGTTTGGATTCGAGTTAAAATGTTGATATATGCATGTTTACATATTAACATTGTGAGAATTATGAGAATTATATGCTTTTGATATAATTTGTCATGGGTTATATGAAATGTGTTGGATATAGTTTATATGACATACATAGCATATTAAACATTATAGTAGAGTTGCAATAAGACATTACATTGCATATGCACGGGAACATTGCATTAAGTGGGTGGTTGTGAATGGATATAGTCAACACCACATAGTTGGATGACGAGTGGGCTCGAGTAAGCTAAGTCAATGACTTGGCCGAGTCACACGATTTGCAAGGTAAAAAGGGTTGGGATTAGCAAGAAGGGCTAGAAGATCCCTCGGGTGCGAGGCTCGGTGATTTGGATACGCACTTCCGTTAGTGCAAGTCCATAAAGTGTGTCGGTGTATACGGAACCGTTGGTGGAAGTCCATAAATTCCGTGTCAGTTGGGTGCCGTTGGTATAAGTCCATAAATGTTCACCCCATAAGAAACACTGGAATGGAAGATGTCATTTGATGTGTAACATAAATGACACTCATACACATTGGCAGTTGCATATGTTGAGGAGCCGGGAAGGGCTCGGGTTGACTTGATTGAGTGAGTCTTGTCTCATTTCTTGACGTGTTAGAGAGGGGGAAGGGCTCGGATTAAATTGCATGGGTGAGTCTCATCTCATTTCATGGCATGACATGATAAATTCCAACATGGGATGCAAAATCTTGCTTGGAATGTTATGAGTTGTTGAATGTTGCATGTGAATATTTCATATGCATTTAGGTTGGGGAGTGGCCTCTGTAGGAATTATTCTACTGAGCGTGGCTCACCCTTTATGGGACAAACATTTCAGGTGCGGGGTTTACACCGACGGACGGGTCCCATTTCGAGCCTCAAGGATGAAGAAAGCCGACTTGTGGCTTTATGGTTATTTTGTAAATCTTTTGTGTAAAAAATTCCATTTTATGTATAAATTTATAGAATTGATTGTAATGTAACTTGTACAAGTCATGTTTTGTATGGAAAACCTTATTAAACATGTATTGGGTGATTGTGGAAAGGTTTGGGATTGATTGGAGATAAAAAAACAGGTGAAACTAGCAAAATTGGGCAAAGAGTACCAGTACGATATGGTCCAGAAGGTTCACCTTACCAATACGGCTCAGTACCAGTACAGTGTCCCGGTACGCTATGGTCCAAAAGGCTCATCGTACCGGTACTGTCTCTAAATTTTTGAAATTTTAACACTGTTTTTCTATGCTTCTAGACTTTGGTTTCTTTGGTTCAAATGATATAAATGAACCCTAAATGAGATATGTTGAGGCATATTGAACCTCAGATAAATTAAATGATTTAAGGAACATGAGTTACATACGTGGGTTATAATCTCGGTTAAGGGAATTCATTGACATGATGTCGGGAATTGCGACAAGCAAGGTTATTTCTGTGGGTTGACGGTTGGTCAACGGTTAGTAAAGGACTTCCGAATTTTGGGGTGTCACAGCTTGGTATCAGAGCATAGGTATACGAATTACCTAGGGCTTGATGGGCATGAGTCTAGACCATTGTATTCATTGTGCATTTAAAGTTATGTGCTTAAATTGCTACTTGTTATGTGCTATGTGTTATGTGAATTATATGCATGAGGTAATGTGTATGGAAAGGGACACCCTAGGGTTAGAAAACATGACCTTGGGAGTAGAAAAGTGAATGAACGGGATAGTTCAGGGTGTAAATGTCTGCTAGTATGTAACATACGTTCTACTAAGGAGACAATGAGAGAATGCTCAATGTTTGTCTTTGATCCATAGTTGTGGAAGCTAAGTTGGCATGCAATTGTTACTTGACATGTGTGTAGATGGCAAGTAGGGGAAGAGGACGTCGAGGTGGTGGGCGGAGTAATAATCAACCACCACCGGCCTTCGACTAACAAGCTTTTACCGAAACCATGAGCATGATGGCGGCTACTATTGCACAAGCTAGCGCCAATGCCAATCAGGGAAGCACGAGTAACCTCCAACACTTCAAGGCACACAAGCCACAAGTTTTTAAGGGAGGGGCGAATCTGATGGTGGCCGACCATTGGTTCTGACAAGTAAATAAGATCTTAGGGGCTATGAAGATCACTTCAGATGCCATTAAGAAAAGACTAGCCGCATTCCAGCTAGAAGGAGAAGCCCAGTTGTGGTGGGATTGGGTAACGGCCTCAAAGAACTTAGAGGCTATGACATGGGAAGAGTTTCGAGAGCTCTTCATGGGCAAGCACTTTCCAACGGCCATTTGACATGCAAAGGCCCGGGAATTCCTAGACTTGAAACAAGGACAATGACGGTGATGGAGTATGTGGCCAAGTTCACCAAACCAGCCCGCTTTGTCGATGATTATGTGGCCACTGACATGGCCAAAATACAAAATTTTGAGGATGGTTTGAAATTATCCATCCGGGAAAAGATTGTGGGCCTTCACATATAAGACTTAGACACAATGGTCGAAATAACCATGGCCATTGAGAGAGAAGTTGAAGACGCACGAAACATCCGAGAGGCGGGTGCTAAGGATAAGAAGAAGGAGGGTCAATCCTCTTCTTCTAGTTCAGGGAAAAGGCAAAAGACTTCTACCCTACAAGATTTTTAAGAACATGGCCACGGCTATTAGGGCCAAGGCCAAGGTCTATCCTTCCAAGGTGGGGGAAGCTTCAGGACTACCTACTAGGCAGGCCAAAAGACTTGTTTTCATTGCCACAAAACGGCGCCATTTGAAGCGGGATTGCCCTCAAAGGTAGGGATCCCAGGGTTATGGGACTTCTCAGTCCCAATCATCAGTGGGGAAGCCACAGACACACTACATTCCTCCCTGCCCCATCATGGGCTAGGGAAGTCAGTACCAGTTCTAGGGCACTACTCCAGCCTCTACCACTTTTCGAGCGAGGACTCCACAGTCAGGCCAGATGGGCCAAGGCATGAGTCGAGGTCGAGGGCAGAGCATGCAAGCCAGAGCTTCAGGGACCCAAGGGCGTGTCTACACCATCACACCTTAGGTTGAGCCAGTGGATCAGTTAATTATCTAGGGTACATTTCTACTCTCTCGCTTATGGGCTAGGGTGTTGTTTGACTCTGTTGCATCACATTCATTCATTTCTGCATCATGTGTAAGAGATTTGAGCTTAGAGGTTGATACCTTGGAAGAGCCGTTGTATGTGAATTCACCCCTAGGAGCTTGGGTGTGTGTTGATCAGATATGTCGGGGGTGTGAGTTAGAGATCTCGGGGGTCCTACTCACAGTGGACCTTAGGGTCATGAGCATATTAGAGTTTGATGTCATCCTTGGGATGGATTAGTTGGTAGCACATTGGGTTGTCATTGATTGTGATCGGAAGAGGGTCACTGCTTATACGCTTGAAGGTGTTTGTTTTAAGTTTCAGGGGAAAAAGCACGATGTTTTGCCCCAAGCCGTGTATGACTCGCGATGGCACGAGCAGCTGATGGGTTGGCTTACGAGCCTTACTCTGGAGGATGAGGTGAGACAGGAATTGGGCCTACCTCGGGTTGTCTCTGTAACACCCCAAATACCCCCTTGGACAACATTACATTCTAAAGACCATTTACAATCATGAGAGCAACTACATTACTTCATATCCAAAAAGAATTTATTTCATCATTCAACCATATACAATAACATCCAAAATAATATGCCCAACAATGGCATTTACATCTCCAAAAGAATATCAAAGTAAATCTTGCAGCGGAATACAAAATAAACTAGACTTCACAGTGTACAAAAGAGTATCCTAGTCTAGTACAAAAGAAACTAAGGCTCTACATATCCACCTCGGGATCTAGGTTCCCCTCGAGTGGAGCCTCCCAATGTCCCGGCTCATCGATGCCGAGATCCTCCTCTAGCACCAAATCTGAAAAATATAATTTGTAGGGGGTGAGCTCGAAGCTCTGTAGCCACATTTCTCCCAAACCCAAACAAGGTTTTAAAACATAGAAAAGGGTCGGTCTCATTTCACAAGTAACATATATAACATTTGAAATAAAACAGGGGTATTTTAAAAGAGATCTCAAGTTTAATTGGTAGCAATAATCAACGGGAAAGAATAAAATAAATTTCGCACAATAACCATTTCAAACTTTGAGTCATTTAAGAAGGGCTCCTTCCGATGCATTGTCCCATACCAATGCACCGGCAAGAACGACCCACTCACAATCCCATGTATATTGGTTCATCCCCGTACTATGTATGTTGATTGTTTCTCATGAATCTACCCAACGATTATACCTAGTCCACCAATCACAATCACAATCACAATCACAATCACAATCACAATCACAAGCACTTTAGGAAAGGGCGTCTACCATCCCAATGGCAGTGACGAGTCCCTTCCTAGGAAAAGTATACTATCCCTCGTTCGAACTCCAGTGAACGATAGTGGTTTCATTACCAAATGACAACCCACTACAAGTGCTAGGAAACCATCTCACTCCCACTGGGATAGACTAACCTCTAACACTCTACGGCATCTCTCGAAGGCAATCCAAGTCCATCACAACAACCATACAAATGAGGAAACCAAAATATACTCAACTCACAACCATTTCAAGGAATTTCCAAATTCCACAATTACTCATGTAATATACCATAGAATAATTAAGGAAAAATGCACAAGAGATCATCATGACATCATTTTGTTATATAATATCAAACACTAAGTTTTTGAAAGTGAGAACAAAGGAAAAAGATAGAGAAAAATCCATTTTTCTTAAAACCAAGGTTGGAACATGAAACCCAACCATCAAAATGTCCAAAACATGGCATTTATTGCAAGGATATCAATAATCATGCTTTTCATATCATATATATAAGAGTAAGAGTGAAAAACATACATGTATAATATCCTAGCCTCAATGTAAGTGAATGGAAGAGAATCCCCTACCTTAATTCCTTAGCTTTTGGTGTGAGAACTAGAAGGTTTGATCTTTCTGCACTTGCATCAACACTTGAATCCCTTGATTTTTTTTTCCTTCTTTTTTCCTCTCTAAGCCTCTCTAAGCTAGAAGGGATAAAATGATGTAAAGATTTGGAGAAAACACCCAAAACCCGTCTCAGACGCGTAGCCCTCGGGTTGGCCCGTCCGGACGCGTGTTCTTACCGTCCGGACGCGGGTTAGGCGCGTCCAAACGCGTGTCTATTCCCATCCGAACGCGTGTTTCTGCGCCCAAGTTTCTGCCATGAGCGTCCGGACACGTGTCTATTCCCGTCCGGACGCGGGTGACATAATATGCTCAACTTCCAGTATAGTTTTGACCCATTTAGAGGTCGAATTGGAAAATTTTCGTGAAATCCACTGTTGTAGCCCTAGATGTCTACTATCCACTATAAAAATTTTAGATCAATTTCAGATAAGAATAAAAATTTATGGCCAAAATACTAAGAGGTGTCCAAAATATTTTCTACCCGAAATTTACGTAAAGTGTGTTTTTATTCCGGAGTTCTTCCAAGCTTCCAATGCACCTCATATTACCTCTCCCAAGGTTTTTCGACCTTCCGGATTCAATGGAAATATTATTTTGACCTAAAAATATTTAAAAACTTATCTAATAACTATTTTCAATCTCAACCGCTTTTGAAACATAAACTTTCCAATTCCATTTGTCTCCCAAATATTCATTTCTAAGGTTTTAACCTATGTGATTCATTCTTACATCAGTATACATATCCTCATTTTCACAACAATCATCTACCATATAACTATATACATATATAAAAGAAAAATACGGGGTGTTACAGTCTGTGAGTATGAGGATGTGTTTCCAGATGAGCTACCTCGGGTCTTGCACCCGAGGGAGCATCTAGCCCTTCTTGCTATACCCAACACAAATTTTATATGCAACCGTACGACTTTGTTGGACATTAGTTTGACTGTACCGAGCCCACTTATCAACCATCAAGAATGGTGTTTGATCCGACAACATGCACACACCCACACTCATGTTAATACCCACGAATGAAATGTTTCTTGTGCTTATGCAAATGTATATGTATAATTGCATTTTATATACTTATGCAACCAAGATTTTAAATTGCAATATCCAATCAACATTTTTCATGGTAAATTATAGCCTAAGCATATAACCACCATCTATTACTTCAATTTCAATATATTATATGCATATACCAACATTTCTCCAACATCAATTTTCAAGCATGTTATAACATATTCAATGTAATTAACACACTTAATCCACATAGGCATTTAATCAAACACTTTCACGACACCAAATCATGCAATCATATAAAATGCCCAATTCATCACATAACTCAAGAAATCACATTAAGTTCTAATCCAAGCTTTTTTCAAAATCCCGTTCTTGGAATTTCACCCAAATCCAACCTTCTTGGTATGGTTTTATAGCCCACGATGAGGAGAACAACTTTTATTCTTGGCTCGTGTTGATTCGAGCAACGTGGAGGCGTAGATCCTAGAGAGAAGGTAGAGCTTCCCTGTCTTCTTTTGATTTTCTGAAAAATCTGATGGGCATGAGGAGAAATATGATTTTCTCCCCTATTTATACCATCTGGGTGTGTTTGGATAGTGGTATAAATTGGGTTAACACACATATGGATAGGTTAATTAGGCAGTGGGTCCCACAAATTCTTTGTTTGGGAAGTAAAATTTAAGCCAGGATACAAATCTCGGGACTAGCCATGATCTGATTGCTATAGTGCTTTGTAACCCACCTATATTGATTATAATTAACCCACCCCCTCTATGGGTTAGAAACCCAGCGTAGAGGTGCCCATCATACTCCTAAAGCTAGAACAAGGCCCCAAAAACATACTGTGACGGTAACGTCATACAGGGGAAACTTCTTGACCGGGTTGGCCCAAACGCAACTTCAGATCAACACCCAGTTCCATCAAACGCTGTCTTTAAACTACTGGTGGTAAGGCAATCTAACCTTATTTGAATCTTAGTCCGATCGATACAAGAGATCCGTACTCTTCCTTCTCCATCCTAACACCCTTTTCCAGGTTGACTCCTGCATCGCCTATCTCTCAACAGACAATGTTAGAAAAGTGACTATTTGATGACACTCGTGGTCTTAGCTTTATGGTTTGTTACGTAGATAGGCTGGTCAAGATATTCTATGTTAAGTTGAGCTGGAAACTTAATGAGACGGAACAACAGGTTAACAACAAATAATTACATTTTTACCTTTTTCTCAATTGACTTCCACCCTTCACTTTCGTCCGAGCATTTTCAGTCAAAGCCAGCTACTTGGTTGAGAGCATCACAGAAGGCGATGGACCGACTGGGAGGTATTGGTCTTTTTCTCTGACAAACAAATAATAGAAGAGCTCACGGACAGATCCAAATTTGCATCCGTCGCATCCTCTCTTTGATGAACAAATCTAGATTTGGCCACAGGAGGTCCGTTGTGATTCACAGCTCAAACGTATTTCTCCTGTGGTTCTCTCCTTCTTTCTTGTCTCTCTGAGGTCTGTCCTAATATTCTTAATCTGATCAATTTTTTATTGGATTTTTTTTGTGTTGGATCTTCGTATTTGAAGTGGTTGTGAGTTGGATTTTTCAATTTTGTGTGTTTCTTTAATCAAAAGTGAGGCTGATTGTTTCAAAAAATTTTTTTTTCGATTTTTCTGTCAGATATGTTATCTTAGTCATGGTTACATCTTAATGGGTGGGATGACCTAGCAAGAAAAAAGGAAGGCGTAGGGAGTATTGGTAGTTTCCCCCCTTGTACTTCCTGTTTGATTTTTTATTGATTGAAAAATTGATTGTATAAAGAAATGAATGTTGCTGGGGATCTTGAGGGGTTTTGTTGTATCTTCTAAATTATATGATATAAATGCCTACCCTACCTGCACCAGGATTTTTCAAATGGGGATTTGAATAACTAACTGTTTGAATTCTTGAAGTTTGGCTTCAAATTCAATAAATTGCCTTGGGAGACTAGCCATTTTTTTTCTATATGCTTGCTGGATCCAATTGTTGGAGTTCATGTCAATCGGTGCTTTTTTCTTCTTTTATACAATGATGATTTAAGTAAAAATCATCATACTAGCCCTTTTTGTTGTAAAAACTATTTCAGATTTGTTGTCAAAACCATTTTGTTGTCAAAACTATTTCAGATTTGTTTCCATAAATTGGGTTTTCTTGCAATTTTATGTGGTTCATTGTTAATCAGGTCCATTGTTAAGTATTTTATTTTAAGATTACCAGCTGATGTGTCATCTTCATAAGAGGAATGACTATTTTTAAGAACTTAGAAAAGCTTAAGTGAGAGAATATTAAATTCCATATTTGAGGGTTTTTGAAGTTCTTTGTTTTCTTTGGTGCCATGCTCTGTGTTACGATAATTGGTTTTGTATAGAATTTACATATGGAGGTAATTAGATCAGTGGGTGATGGTGATTTTTGATGTAGGTGGGTGTTTTTGTGGACGATCTATTTTTAGTATACTTGGTTGTTTATGTGGATTCATTATGAAGAGACTGAGGTCCAGTAGACTCATTGGGAGAAAAGGGTGTTTGTAAAGATTTGGGAAGGAGGGAGGAGGATCTAGCTTTGCATCGTTCTTCTCCTCACAGCAGCTTCTATTACAAGCCTAAAAATGAGAGGAAAGGGAACCAGAACCAGAACCAGAACCAGCACCTGAACCAGTTCCTGTACTCAA
Organism: Ilex asprella; assembly: GCA_023539305.1. Taxonomy (NCBI): domain Eukaryota; kingdom Viridiplantae; phylum Streptophyta; class Magnoliopsida; order Aquifoliales; family Aquifoliaceae; genus Ilex; species Ilex asprella. The sequence goes on along the minus strand of CM042201.1, from coordinate 1,294,356 downwards.
ACATGTAGTTGAAGATCAAGCTTCAGTTGGGTTGAATTCGAACAAGAGCTTGAGAACAAGGATTATATTGAGGAAAAGTCAAGTCTTGAAGACTACTTTTATATTTTCATTGTTTTGGTTGCTTTATCATATTACTAGGGATAACCCGTGCCTGAAGGCACGGTGCAATGTAAACCAACCAGTTAAATTGAAAAAAAAAAGTATACAAATCTGAAAGATGAACAAAACAGCCAAAACAATAAGCAATTTCGCATGATCGTTCAAATCTTATAATGCAAAAGAAAAAACAGAATTTCAGCTATTTTTGCAAAATAATTAAAGAAAGTTACATCATCAATCTAATAATAACCCGCTATTTTTGTAAAATTTCGACAAAATATCCTTTAAAAATAGGAGATCATGGAAATGTCAACCTGTATACATAACTAAAAAACAAACATTACAATCCTCCAAAATCAAACATACAAATCTGTAAGATGAACAAAACAACCAAAAGTTGTTAATGTAGCTATAATCACATAGAACCTCCAAAAGCTCATGAGAATCCAACCCATACACATACAAACATCCACAAATTCAACAGATCAAGCAAATAATTCAAGGAGCATAACCAAAAATACCTAACTTAACTCACAATAAAGTGAGAAAAATAAATTAAAATCATAAATTAGTACACAAGAAATAATAACATGAATCATTTAACTGTTGTAAAATGAGTCATTCTTTAACAGATTCTCCATCACAGTCTTGAATGTAATTGTATCAATCCAAATTCGTAGCTTCCAACTGGGATAATGAACAACAATCTAGCATTTACAAATACAGTTAAATTCAGTACACGACAGTAATTTTTAAAATTATAAACTTGAGCATCTAAAATAAACTATAAAAAATAAATTTAGTTACCTTATTCAAACAACCCCATCAACAAAGATGGGTTGCATTTAGTTTTTTTAACTCTTGCACTGCTTCATCCCAATTCTATAGATGAAATGACAAAAATAAAACGTTCGATCAATAAAATAACATTGTTAAAATGTTAGCAATGTAATACCACTTGGCACGAAGTACTTACCTTTTCTTTGTCAGAAGAGGTTGATATTTCTTTTCCTTTGTACTTTGCATTTACAATTACGACTGCTCTTTCCTTTGCCTTTTAGAAAGTACAGATATGTGAAATCATTAAATATTAGATAAAAAAAAAATGTAATATATAAATAAACTGATGTGTCATGACACTACCTCAGAAATGAGGATGCAATTGCGTTCGCGTTCGTCACGTATCACAACACTAACGTTATTTTTATTGAGCAATTGAACCTATACATGAATATGCATTCATAAGTAAATGAACACAAACCATATGAGAAAAAATTATTAAGAATATGAGTGATATGAAACTCATCTTACAGTTTCCTCTAAGTCTTCATCAATCTGTAAAAAGATGCGTGAAATAAATTTTGTGAATATTTTGCGGTGCCCAAAAAAAAAAAAGATGTTTAAACTTACAAGACAAAAAATGGTGAGATCTTTCATTTTTCTATGTTGAGAGTTTGTAGTGGTGGTTAGTACACTAAGATGGCTGCAAATACAAGAAACAGAATAAATCAAAAAATTAGAATATTCGTAAAAAAATTAGAATACTGTCAAGTAAGCAGAGTTTCATTTATATCACCATCTCTTATTGTTTGATTCAATACAGCTGGAGATTTTTTTTTGGGGGGTTTTTTGATACTTTTAAGACGCATAATGTAATCGTTTTAAATTTAACATGAACATAAGCAAATCGAACTCAAAGATAAAAAATGGAGAAAACCACATCAAGCTAGTCCCTACTAATTTCAAGAAATTTGGGCAGAGTTTCTTTTAAAAATAGAAGCCAAAAAAATTTAAACCTGTTCATTTATCACCACAATCATTTATCCAAACCACAATCATTTATCCAAACCATCAAAACAAAACCATCATCATAATTAAGAAGCACAATCAAACCATCCATTCAAAAATCTAACTAAACACGATAATTCAAATAGATAAACAACGCAACACTATCAAACCAAAATTAACTAAACTAACTTTCGATCTTTTACCTTCTTCAAATGCTCCACGAATGCTGCTCATGGGACCAACGTAAACTTTGATTATTTACTTAGACCAGTACAAACGTCAGCCAATAATCAAAGCAAACAACGACATTACGATCACTATGACCTAACCAATAACTGCGTCTTCAACGAAGCTCCCAACATCAATTCAACAAACTTTCCACAAAATTTATAACCTTCCACAAACCTGTAGGCGACCTTCCATAAAGCAATCCACCTAACGAAGGACAAATGAAAAATTAGACTTTCAATAATAAAAAAAGCTCTAATAAGATCTTAAGTTCAATATCCATAATCATTCAAAATTAAGGCCCATCATTATACGTTCCTCTGACCGCTCTCAACCTGTACCAAACAGACATGTTTAATCGAGATCCTATCGAATCGGGCATGATGTAGGAGAGAAAGAGCACATAGTATTCCTATGTAAAATTTTAACAAACATGTAATAAATCTTTATTGAGGGTAATATAGCGGTGTGTGAGTTCGATGTGCGAGTGTTTGATTGGTTGCAGTTGCGCATGTGTTTGTGCATGTATTACGTGTGTGTTGTGTTTTAGAATGAGAAGTAGAGAAATATAGAGAATCTCATTAAGAGAGGCTGTCATACATGGAAAATAGTTTAATCAGTGAACACATATGCTAATGAATTCAAAAAACAAACATATAATCATTGAAAATTTATCATCATACATGTGTGGAAAAAGCTATTAAAACTATAACAAAAGTTATGAACCTATACCTGTAGTAATATTTACACCGAGTCCAACAACACCTTTGGATATACGATATTTGTCGTGGTAGCTGATCCATTAGGAGGTAGAAGGACACTGATGTGACCAGCCAATGTACATCTAGACATGGACACATATAGGTGACCATGGCTGAATACTGGCGAGCGCAGATCTACGCCAACAAACTTCACTGACTGGCTTTGCGACTTGTTGATTGTCATCGCATATGTTAAGCGTACTGGGAATTGACGTCTAGTCAATTGAAATGGTAAATCTTTAGACGACGGTGATAATGAGATCCGCGGGATGAAACACAAATTCTCAGATTTGTCACCAGTTAGAATTTTTGTCTCAATGACTCGCGATGCGCACTTGACAACCATTAGTCTGGTCCCGTTACAGAGGCCATCTTTTGGGGCTATATTCCTTAACAAAATTATAGGACACCCGACCTTTAACTCCAACTTGAAAGGCGGTAAACCTGACGAGTTTAGGGAATTCAGAAACTCACTTGGATATTGATTAGTGGTAGAACGACAGAGTTCGTCCCCATCCACCACCTTGTAAGCTGCCAAGTAGGTATACGTCTCGCCAGGGTATATTTGTAGAGCAACATCATTGATAGAACAAACATCATCATTCTGAGCAGAAAGAATTGTGCGCTCAGTTAAGTAGGATGGCGTTACCGCACTGAGCACATCTAGGTGTGGATAAACTCTGAAAATAAGTTCATGCAGAGTTCGACACCTGTGTATTGTTGGAGGAAGTTCCACAGTATCCTGCGTGCTAATCCCAATCTACGTATGATGTGAATTTAGTCAGTACTTGCAAATGAATAATTAGCCGATTTTATATAAATCTATAATATAATAAAAATCACCTCTTCTAAGAATGATGCGTGGCTTGAATTTGTAGGATGATTGCTATCCAGACGCATGTTTATGTTCAAAGTCAATACGCATACACTTGCCCACATTGTAGAACGTCTTAAAGATGCACCAACAATTTGTTCTCGCCCACCCTTAGGTATCACCGGTAATATTTGACGAAAATCCCTGCCAAGCACGATCGTGATATCGCCAAATGGTCGATTATCATCACGAATGTCGCGGAGTGTGCGATCAACTACCTCAACACCATGTCGATGCTGCATGGGAATCTCATCCCATATTATCAAGCGAGCCTCCCTAAATAATTCCCCATGCGGTGACTGTTTGCTGAAACCACATATTGAGCTTTCTATGATATCAAATGGAATGCAGAATGTAGAATGAGCTGTTCGACCGCCTAACAACAACAGCGAAACAATTCCTGATGATGCAACTGTAATGACGATATGACCCTCGCTGTGCATTTTAGTGGTGATGGTGTTGTACAAAAAAGTTTTTCCTGTTCTGGCCCCTCCATTGAGGAAAAAGATTTTGCCCAGATTTTCAGCAACGGAGATAGTGATAGCATCATAAGCCGCACGTTGAGTATTGTTTAAAATTTCAATATTCAAAAGGGCATTCAGTCGATTTGTTTCGTTTCGTAGTTGCATATGATGGATCAACAATCTATTACCTGAAACGTAACTCCAATTTTCAACGAAGTGTGGCATAGGTGGGAAGTCATCCAATTTTTTGCTAGATTCATGTAGCAACTGATCAATCAAATATAAACCGTAATCTTCAATCTGAGACTGCGTTGGATCGCATATGTCAAAAGTTGTTTGTAACTTGTGACGAAGATCATCACATATATGGACGGAGAATTGATTCCATAGAGTGCATGGCTATAATGGGGAGCATTCTATCAGAATGATACAGAATAGTCTTCGTAACTGGTATCCCGTATTCATGGCTGAAGCCTCCTGGAGGCATTGTACCCACTTTGTATCATCTTCCAAGAGCCCCATAGCTACACACGCTGATTTGAAACTATCATGAAATACACCATTGATCGTGCGTAGACAATCAAAAGATCGTGGTCCTCTAACAACTGTTAATAGCAATCGAAGGTAAAATCGCTCCCCAGAATCGGGCGTAGCAAAGTATAATCTGCCAATTACAAACCCGCTTTGCCTCGGAGTCCAAATCTTTCGACCTTTGTTCCAAACAAAATGTTGGTGAAATTCTTGGTATGTGTAGGTATGTGCAATATAATTTGAAGAACAACAGTCAAAGAATCCAGTCAGAGTTGTGTTTTGACTCCTAGACCCAAGTCTAATTGTTTCAAGTGTTTTAGCAGGATCGTAAACAACTTGATGCATCCCAGGTAAATATAGATCTAGCCGTACAACCGAAGGGATTTCTTCATGGAGAGGATAACCCGAAGAGTCGCCATGCAGCCTCTGTCGGTCCTATATACCTTGCATCAAGGTATTGCTTTATCTCATTGTTTCCATCTGGTCCCTTCAAAATCATAGTTGTGCGGTCATGACCTTTGTAAATGTACTTGTGGATATATTTTACACACCTCATTCCTGCACAGACCTCCACGTTTATATGACAGTTGAACTTTCTTGATAGGTGTGGGTTGTAAGGTACGACGTCCCGATTATCAAATGTATGCCCTCTGGTGGTGAAAGACTGACCATTGCGGCGACGATGGTAAACAGGGTACCCATGTTCACCCATAGTAGTCGAATCTGAAAAGGCTTTTGGATAATAGAACCGACATGCACCGTTCACCATGCAAGTTGAAAGTGGATTTCTAGAACCACACGGACCATGAACCATACAACTCTTGATTGTTTCATAGAGAGTTGGAACGCTGGATTGATCTGGAAATTCTGCACTAACTAACCGATCAACTTGTGCAATTGTCTGAATCTTGTTTGGACCATGAAGGAAGAATAAAGCATGCTTGTGTGGTAACCCTCGTTTTTGGAACTCATGGTGAATACATGTGCCACTTTTCGACCAAAAATTTGTTCATTTTTAACCTCTTGCATCAAGGCACGCCGTTTTAACTCAAATACACGAGCAACTATGTCTGGACGATCCAAAGAGGTTTGGTGTTCTAGTAAGGCAGCTGTTATTTCGGGTCATTTTGGGTTGGTCGTCATGGTGAGAAAGATGTCATGGTGTTGGTGGTACCTTGTAGTGGCCATTGAGTTATGAAAAATCTGGCTCATATTTCATGCACTCTCAGTAAAGGACGATGGCAGAACGAAGCGTTGTCTAATCTGATCAGGGCCTAACTCATTAACACTGTCGTCTAATGTCCAATCCCGACGCAGGTTAATCTGATTGAGTCTGATGTACGACAACCTATTTTGCTATGTTGATGCCCAAGCATCTACTACAAACTTTTGAAATAACTTTCCTCCTCTAAGAATTGTTGAATACTCCGTGGGACGTGGAAACGTACGATAACTGTATAATTGCATCTGTGTAATCCTTCTTACTGAAAAATCACTTTGTTCGGAGTTCCATTGTCGTAGACCAGGTTCCCAACCAAGGTCACCAGTAGGGAATAGAAGTACATAGTGTAATGGCAAATATGCTGGATGACACTCATTGATCTGGGTCAGTGCTCTATTATCTCCTCTTAGGTGCAGAACAATATCCCGCATACAACTACTCTCACTACCATCACCAGGCAAAATCACAGCTATTTCATCCGTGGTTGGAAGATTGTACCGATGCCTATCAGTTGATGAAGTGTAATGAAGGTGAGCACGTATATCATGATCTGAAGATTCTAACTCGGTGAGTATTTCATGTGCACGTTTGTACTTTGAAGCAAAATGATTCACTGACAACAAACAATTTTGTATAGTTTGGAGGACATCTCGACGCATGTTAGTATTTCGTGCACATAAAAAATTCAATGCAGTGATTGGGTCATATATGTACAACTGACAATAGATGGGTGCGCAACCATCCGGAGGTAACAATGACCCGGTACGGTGACGTAATTCCCCATGTATAGTAAATGACGTTGGCCCTCTTGAATTGAGTAATCTGTCATCAAGCTTAGCACCCAAGCTTGTGAAAGCATTGGCTGCATTATACTCCCTAATATGTCGGCGAAAAGATTTTGATTGACCATCTTGACCATCGTACAATGCACGAATAGGAGGTGGGGGTGTAATGAGTTCTGGCAACCTAATTTTGCCTTGGAGACAACATGTTCCAAATCTTGGGTTGGACAATCCTGTGCGAGTTAATATCTCATCCCGCCAATGTAATGCTGAACAATAAGGGCACTGAATATTCATCTGCCCTAGAAAATGACGATCATTGCTGACAGGGATAACCATACTGTCATCATCACTAACCATACTGTCATCTTCGCTAAAGGGTTCTGGTGGGGATCTACAAATTAAAAGTATGTGCACACAAATATGAGAATGAAGTAAAAGAATTGTTAGCACCTAATATACTACGTAAAATATACATACCTTGTTGGATCTGTAACAACATGAGATGAAATGTTGAGGGCATTGTCGTCAGTTTGATAAGGATGTGGTGCAACATTGGCGACAACTTCATAATTACCATAGTCTGCCTCTAAATTCCGAGGCGAGGGTAAAGGTCGCACAGGGATGAGTGAGAATTGATCAAGGTTAGTTGAAATGAGAATTGGATTAGACGCAATTGTAGGTGTTAGAAAACGTTTCGAATGATGCGTACGCGCCTTTTTTTGTGGAAGGTGTGCTTTAGTGGCTCTGTGCAATGGAGTTAAATCTTGCGAATCATGACATAAGGGTTGGGGGGAAGTGTAAAGAACCGATCCATTCCTATGCAACTATCCAACAGAGGCGGGACAATACGTTAAAATCATATATGTCTTAAAAGCGGTAGAAAGAAAACTTTTCCATGAATCAGAAAACTTACCAAAGAGGAAGACATATTTTCTTTTCCATTTTGTGGGCACTTAGTGGGTGTGTGGCATACTTCTGACGTTGAAGGTACAGTTTGCTTCCAGAGAGTTACTGTTTCTCGCCTAAATACACATTCATTCTGACGCTACAGATAGTTAGTTACTGTAATTTTATCCGAAAACAAACGATAAAAAAATAGCTTTACCTCGACATTGCACTGCCGATTAGGCAAATGTTTAGCAAGTATTGGAATGGAAGACGGTTGGAAATGCGACGGGACTGTATTATACTCTGCCAATTCCATTTTAGCAAATGGAACATGGTTTGGCAGTTGGGAGAGAGCCTGGTGTCGTCTATCCGAATTAATTTTTTTGAGCATGCGAGTAGTTGGTGTCAATCCTGGAAAGTATCTGGGTAGAGGCGGAGTGTAATTCCCAGAGCACTCTCTTTTTCGATGTGTGCGTTGTGATAGCTCACGCGGTGAGCACGTGTCACTATCATTGCGACTTCGCTCACGTCTGGCGCGTTGGGCCTCAATTTTAGAGTAAGTGTAATTTGTTACGGGAGACTAAGATAGGAAGTGGCGTGTGAAAGAAGTTAACCAATTAGTCAAATTGACCCAAAATAGTACACGTATGTATGAGAGAGAGTTATGTGTAAGACCGAGAGTGAGGGTGAGGAACTTAGATGTGTTCGAAAAAGAGAGAGAGAGAGAGTTAGTAGCTTTGAACTCGAGTACACAAATAAGATTACACTTGTTAGCAGTACGCAAAATATCCCTAACAATGTAGTGTCTATCGCTCAAACCGAAATACCAACACATTCAGTCTAATAAAAGTGATCGAATCAATCTCAAACAACCATGATACTACAAATTTCACCGATAACACTTACATAGCCCTAAATGATAATATTTGTGAAATCCATTGCATGCCAAAGGAAATACGCGTAAAGTTTACATGTTAATGGTTAAAAATTTACAAAACTCGTTAATGAATAACAAAAAAATTAATCATATCAATGTACAAGTTGTTTGGTGAATTCAATAATGAATTAACCATATTCTGTAATATATTCTGTAGTAACGCAATAGGATATGAATAATGAATTGTTGCTTAAGAAAAAATGGTTATTCTATTTGCATTAGGAGCTCCGTAAGTAAGTGAAGAAAGATAGTAAATGCCAATTTGTTCTATGAGTAAATTAAAACAATCATTTTCTTGCTTTAGGCACGGGTTGGTCATACCGATTGAGTAAACAAATTTTCTTTTCCAGTAGAACTGCTTGCTTTTTCTTTCCCCTTCATCAAAGATGGACCGATATGTGGGTACTTCAAGTGATTGACATTAGCATTCGCCTATGAAATACAAAATAAGGCATTCGTAAAAAATAAGGCATTCGCCTATGTAGTACAAATTTACAGGTATGTCGTTGTTATGAAGTACAAAATAAATAGAACTGTAGGGGTAATGAAATTTACAAAATGTAGGCACAATGTAATTAATCTTGCCGCTTCGCGAAGGTTCGGATCCATCTATAAAAAATAATGATTTGAGACTTAGATACGACAAAATAATAATTTTGATAATAAAAATGACAATAGAAGAAAAGAAAATTAAAAACTCACATAACCAAAGATGGTGAGGTCAAAAAATTCAGCACTGTGCCTACAAAGTAAGTAATATAGTTAAGGAGGATTGAACAAAAGAGTAGGATAACAAAATTAATGCAATTGAATGATGAACATAGGTAGAAGGATAGTGAACGTAACAATAAACTTGTGAATTCAATCAATTGTGGTCTATCTAGGGTTAAAAATTTTCAGCTGCTTTGATTATGGGCGAGGATCAAACATGCAAGCTAAGTGCATTGCTTTATTGGATGGGCATCATGGATAAGATTGTTGATATTATGGCTTCTATTGCAATGTAGTCTGGGAGGAGCTGTGATTTCTTTGGGAGACTTATTGCACAGCAGCATCAGAGTAGAATGCACACTGCTGGAGTAAACAGAGTGGTTGTTTGTAACCAAAGGCAAAGGGGTTGGATAATGCTCAGTTCGAGTGTTTTTTTAGAAAGCTGGAATGATGATTGTGGACTGAAGATATATACAGCTGGACAAAAAAAAGTGTAAGGGGTTTTCTGTTAAGTATTAGTGGTTTATGTTTTTAGGTGTTTTATGTAGATCATGGATAGTATGATTGATAGCAGAACAGAAAAGGGTATTTACTGTAAACCTGTGAAGATTATATGATATTATGAGTTTTTTTTTTGTTTTTACAGTTTGTGTTTTTGTTTCTTGTAATTTTTGGATTTCAATAAATAAAATTCTCTCTAATGTAACTTATTAAAAACTCATAATGTAACTTAGAGAAAAAGACAACAACACCACAACATAAATGAGAAAAGATCGCTACTTCTTTGTGTGCAATTGTAAAGGTTTGCATTTAACTATCTATGCATCGCTAAGTTAGTGCAAGACTATTGGAAGTAATTGAAAGAAACAGCCATCAAGGAATGATGGTGCAAATGTTTTAAAAAATAGACTGCTCTGCACATGGACCTCCGCTTGGATAATACTGTGGAGAATTTCCATCCTAAGTGATGGCTCATCCACTTGATAAAAAAACTATGTAGTGTAGGGACAAAAGATAGAATAGATTGCTGAAGATCAATTTAAAAAAAAAACAATTGCTTGCAATCATTGGTGTCACATGCAATGTTAAACCCGCCTCTACATATGCAGGAACGCAAATATTTTCAAGAAAATCCATCAATTTTCACTTGCAATCATTGGGGTCACACAATCAATTTTCACATGCAATATTAAACTCAAAGTTGTAAAACTAATAAAAAGAGTTCTTAAAGAACAAAAAAAATTGAATGAAATTTGTTACCTTCATTGGCTTAATTTGGGTTAAGCACTGCAATCATGAAATTCATCAAACACTTAAATGGGAAAAAAAACAATTCAATGGATTAAGAATGATTAGTACCATTTAGCTTTAATTTAATTTCAATAAAATTAAAGTCAAACGTAAGGTTCTAACCAAAGTAGAAATAAAGAATGATTTAGCAATTAAGTTTGTGGAAACATTTAAGGATCTAGAAATGAGAAATAAAAATGATTTAAGAACACCTAAATGAGGAAAGAAAACAGATAAAAGTACGTGGTATGTATACACAATATGAATTTTTTTTCGTAGTTGTTAATTGCACGTGGTATGTATAGAATGAAATGCATAGAATGAAAGTCAAACACGCCTGAACTTCAATTTTTAGCCCATTCAAAGTTGAGCCCATCACTCAAAAAACTTCAAGACAAAAAAACCATTAACAACACACATTGGCAATGTTTTTTTTTTAAATAGTATATTTTGTCTTGTTTCTAAAATTCAAAATAGTCAAAGTTACAATAATTTAATTAGGAACTTAATGACACTTCAAATCCATTTCGCACTAAAACAATAATTTAGGAAGGCAAAAACCATGAATACTAAGCACAAATGGAAGGAATTTTCTACTCCATGTTAAAAAAAGGGAAAAATACTGTAGTTTATATGCATCTTGGAAAAACCTAGAAACCATGTATAAACAACTAATTTCAAGTCACTAACGTGAAGATGAATTTTTGAACAATATAATCCATTTTAAACAACAATTGAAGAAACCTTGACCTAACTTTATAAAGGTAAAGGAAATAATGCAAATCAAGTACGAAATAGCCTCAAATAGTTTCTTTCAATTCAATGTTACAGTAAGCAAGCTTACTTTCCCTAGGAGATTGACAACACAAAAAAATTTCTGATTATGCAGACACATGGTAAAAAAGTGGAGGAACACGCCTGCCAAAAGCGTCTCCTTCAAGCGTTGAGCAGTAAATAAGGAGGAGATGACATTATAAAATTCCAGATTATACAGACACAGACAGAGATATAAATATACACGATAAATTCTCATCATTTGCTGTTTAATGCTCCCTAGACAAATTCTCATCATTTGTTATTAAGATCATTTAAATTAGCAATCACCAAAAAAATTAAGATAATGAAGATAACAATTTCAGCACTTTATAAAGTCTTTGGATCACCATGGTCACTCAACTTAAAAACCAATCAGTTAATATACATTTTGCACCTAAATAAACATGTGCATTTTCATTACTGTGGCTGCATTTAAAAAATGGAGTAGAATAGCTGTGCAAAGATTTTGAGTAGATGCAGAGCAAATTCTGAGTATCCGCTGCACAATGACAACTGAAGAGAAAGTAAAAGTAAGAAGAGAGAACATGTATTGCAATTAATAATAAGAATACTTCCTACTTGGTTTGATCAATTCCAAGGTAAAAACAAGTTTATGTACAACCACACATATACATGGTGATAACTCAATCAATTTTCAACATGGAGAAAAGATAGTTGCAGATGAAACTCCATAAAATGAAAAAAAAAAACACAGACCCATCTCAGCATAAAGTCTAGTTGTGAAGGGAATTACAGTGGCAGTTTTATACCACAGGCATCAATTAGGTTCAAGGTAAAATTCACGACGAACTGATTCTTGTATTTTTGAAAGTTGGTAGTAGTAGTTCACTTGAGTTTCTTTCCAGTTGAGCCATATAGTAATCAATAATTTGTGTCCAATGTTGTTGCACACGTCGGGGTTGAGCTATATAATTTGTGTCTAATGTAGGTTCTTTTTGTGAAATACTGATATCAAGTAATAAGGTGCTTTATGGCTTTACCGCGCAACTCTCTAATTATATGGTTTTATGTGTTTCAGCATCTTACCAGCGTAAAAATGACAAGTTATGTATATTGATGAGTTTATTTGATGAGTTTATTTGGTGTGGATGGGGAATTTTTCCCATTGTTCATTTTTAATTTTTAACTATTTAAATCTGCCATTTGTTAACTGTTACATGTTGGTTGGGTTGGGATCACAGATGACTTCGTTGAAGTAAAGAAGGTAAAATTACAGATATAAAGTATGCCATGCATTGAATTTCCCAAAAAGAGCAGTAGTGACTTAGTGCTCTGGCAAGTCGGTCAGACAATGGACCGGTCACTGATCAGGATTTGATTTAATATGAATTTGAATAAAGATATTATGAATTTGACAATGGACTGGTCTCTGATCGTCACCAATAATATGAATTTGAATAAAGATATTTTATATTTTATGTTATAACAGTAAGAACAATAAAAATGCTAGTTTAAGATTTTCAACACAACTACTCAACGATGAAAACTCATCAGCAAAAATAGCAATTAGCAAGAACATGTAATTAGCAATTACCAAAATTAGCTTCCCATGCTCACTAACACCAGACAACACATACAAAATCAACCGTAGTTTAAGATTTTCAAAATCTAGAAGACAATTTCAATGCTAGGAAAACTCATCAGCAACTACTCAACTTCTGCAAATATAGACTTTTAACCAATAAATTCAAAAGTATAGAACTTTGTGAAAAAGAATTTTTTGATATTCGTCATAAACTTGGAAAATGCAGCAAAATAATGAAAATTCAGAGAAAAAAATGTGAAATTACCACAAAAGAAGCATTAACAACCTTCTTAAATGGGCCAAAAATAAAGAAAAAAAACCAATTTATAGGCACACCAAGGCAAACTAATTTCTTTCAATAAAGAGTAGAGACTTGACTAATGTACATCAAATTGGCCAAAATTACAGCACATTATTTAAAAATCTTGAATCTGTATGTAAAAAATCTTCCAAAACAACGAACCTTGTCCTTCGAAAATCTTGTAATTCTTTTGCTTCAAATTCAAACACAGCCATAATTTGAAATTACGTTTGGCCCAAATCAGAGAAAATGCAAATAAGAATCTTGGTTCATAAGAAAATCGGCTCTAATAATATTCCTAAGCAATTTGTAAAAATCAATTGTCTAAATTCAGCCCAAAAACAATCTAGTGTTCCCATCCGAATTAACCTAAATCCCTACACCCCAAACCATGTCTAAAATTAAAAATCTGAGTTTGACAGCATGAATAAATGGCAGTATACAGTAGGCACCCAAAAATATCATAAGAACGAAATGCCCAAGCAGATTCATCTGAACCGTGAGAAGAAAAATAATTTTCTGGCCGGAGCAGATCACTCAGACATTTACAATATTAAATCAGTGATAAAAATTGAAAAACCATAAATCAGTGATAAAAATTGAAAAACCATAAAGTAATTGAACAGTGAAGTAATAGATCAGTGTGCTATGTGTGTGTGTGTGTTGTGTATAGAGAGAGGGAGAAAGAGATGACGACAGAGAGAGGGGGAAGAGACGAAGAGGGAGGTAGAGTGGGTGTGGGTGACTGGGTGTGGGTGCGATTTGTGTGTGGGTGAGTGTGAGTGATGGTGTAGAAGAGGGCAGAGAAGAGGCATACCTGGGGGGGTTCGCTTCGGCGTTGTTGCTGGTGGTGGTAAGAAGAAACCGAGGGAAAGAGATAAAGAGAGAGAGACAGAGAGGACCTCGGTGGTGGTGGTGTTGCTGGTAAGAAGAAATAGAGGGAGATACAGAGAGAGAGAGAGAGAGAGAGAGAATGAGTGTGTGAGATGGCCTGGCCATTTTTTGCGTTGTACCGAGGAAGGGAAGTGGCTGACAGATGAAGTGATTGACAAGCCAGTTTTTTGAAAAAAATTCTGGGTAAAAAATGATAAATTTTGGGAAAAATGAGAGGTTCGTAGTCGTTAGATGAAATGATTCGTAGCCGTCCGATGGGCTTGTTGAAGCCCCGTCCTGTTTTATATTATAGATTGTTTTAAGGCAATGTTGTTTGTCTTTCTCCCATTGTAATCAACTTTTCAGAAATGAAATAAAGTGTTGTTTTGTTTGGAAAAAAATACCCAAAAAAAAATTTATTAACTTTCCTAACAAATAAAATTATTATTTTATTTTTATATGTTTTTATGTATATGTCGATTATTTATAATTTTATTAGGATAATCCACCGATCTAAACATAGGCTAGGATGGGTTTGGATTGGAATGGATAGAATCATGGGTAAAATGGTAAACTACTACAAAATTATTTGTGTAATATATGGAACCCACTGAATTACACATTTATTTCCCAAACAAATATTAGGATTGGATATATTCCAAGGTTAGAGTTTTAAAGTGGATGATTGGATTTGGCTTGGATGTGTTAAGATATAAAAAAAGATATCCTACCCTATCAAACTCCATTACCCAAACACACCCTTGAGGTGCTTGGTCCACATTGCGCTACACGTTCCTCATTCACAGAGTTCTATTTTGTTCCAAAACGATTAAATTTCGTCCCGGTTCCAATTCAAAATATTTTTAGATGACCTTCCTTTAAATTATTGTCTAACTTTCAAAGTTTTGTTCCATACCTCGTTTTTAGGTCTCGTGACACTCGATCGCCTCATAAAACGCGAAAAATCCAACTGTATCGGAATTCAACGAAAATTGACTAGATAACTAGACTTCGCGAGAAGAATCCAACAGTGAGGTCCGTTTCGTCATTTGAGTTCTAAAAAAATCATGTTTTCAACTCATACTGTAGTGAAAATTACCATTTTGCCATTTTTCGTATAAATTCAAATTTATCTAGGTTTTACATTATTCTCCTCTTAAAAGATTTTTGTCCCCGAAATTCACACACTCATGCACACTTAACTACATGCATATGCAATGAGTAATACAATACTCATGATTATAAAAATGTACCTCCATTCTCGAACAAGAATGGATAACTGGTACATATAGTGTCCTCATGCTCCCATGTCGCCTCCTCCATACCTCGGTGTTGCCACAGCACCTTCACCAGCTTCGTGCTCTTTCCTTGTAAAACTTGTTCTCGGCTATCCATAATACGTTCCAGTCCCTCCTCGAATGTCCTATCCGCATCAATAGCCAACTTGCTCCAATTCAACACATGTATCAGATTTGGGGTATACTTCCGGAGCATGGAGACATGGAACATCGCGTGAACACTTGAAAAATTTGACAGTAATGCCAACCGATAAACACCAGTACCAACCCTCTCGAGTACCTCGAAGGGCCCGATATACCTCAATGATAGTTCTCCCCTCTTCCCGAACCTGACCACTCCACTCTTGGGTATCACCTTCAAGAAGACATGATCTCCGACCCCAAACTCTAGAGGTCACCGCTGTCTGTCGGCGTAGCTCTTCTGCCGACTTTGAGCTATGAGAAGACGCTTCTGTGTCAAGTCCACCTTTTCTGAGGTTTCTTTAACCAAATTCGAACCGGTAGAAGGTTTCTCTCCAACCTCCATCCAACAAACCGGAGAACGACAATGCCTTCCATAAAATGCCTCATAGTGTGTCATCTATACATTTGTTTGATAACTATTGTTGTAGAAGAATTCCACTAAGGGTAAATGTTCTTTCCATCTACCCTTGAGATCTAGGACGCATGCCCGTAACATGTCCTCTAAAGTCTGGATGGTCCTCTCTAACTGACCGTCTGTCTAGGGATGAAAAGTTGTGCTCATCATCAACTGTGTCCCCATGACCTGCTGTAAACTCTCCCAAAAGTGAGTCGTAAACCTAGGATCTTGATCTGATGCTATAGATACGGGCACCCCATGAAACCGGACTATCTCCCAAATATAAAGTCTATAGAACACCTCCAGTGTGAAGGTCACCCACACTGCGTCATGTCCCTGTGATGTCCGTGTCAAGTAGGTCACAAAATCCATCGTGACGTGCTCCCACATTCACTGAGCCACCTCCAAATAGGGTTGTTCAAATTTCTGATTGGCCTCAATTTCCTACTCTGCCTGATTCAACCCTACCCTACTGAAGGATTAGCTGCAAAAATCGGGTAGGAATGCGGAAGAGTTTTTGGTCTTCCGATTAAATCGGGTAGGAATGCGGAATACCCATCAATTTCTGTATTCCTACCCTATCGTACCCGTAAAAAATATATTTAAATTTTTTATATTTTTTTAGTAATTATAAGAGTATTGGTGTGGTATAATTTATATTATAACATTGTTCTTGTTGTGGATGTTTGAATTGCTAATACATGGATTTAGGTTACATGATTTGTAGTGAACTGGTGATCTATTGAAGCAGTTATGGTTTTAATGTGTTTCATATGGTTTAAACTTAAAATAATTGTTATTGTATTTGTGTAATAATTATGATTGTTTGATGTTCATACTTTCTTGTATTTTATTGTAATTGTTGTTGTAGTTGTTTTAGATTTTAGTGTTGTTGATTTATTGTATTGTTAAATTGGTGCATGTTATTGAATTGAATTGTTAAAATGATCTAAAAATTAATAACTATAAAAGTGTTTACCCTATTTTTTATCCGACTTCCTACCCGATTAATCGGGTAGGAATACCACACCTAATCGGGTAGGGTAGGCCAATAATTTTTTTTTCACAAAGTATTGGGTAGGGTGAACACCCCTACCTCCAAAGGTTGAAACAACCCTGTTGGTCTCTGGTGCTCAGGCTTGACCTGCTGACACATGAGACATCGACTAATAAAATCCCCGACGTGCCTCTTTATCCCACTCCAGTAGTACTGGCGACAAAGATCATGGTACATCTTCATGTCACTTGGATGCACAACAAAATGGGAGAAATGAAACTCTCTAAGGATCTCGTCTCTTAGATCTGCAGACTGTAACTCTTTTCCTAAACCGAAGACTACCATCCGAGTGAATGGCCTAGCCCTCGTCACCTGTACCCGACTGGACCCAGTCCCTAATGGACAATATCTCTATGTCTTGCCGCTGGGACTCGATCACTCTGCTTAGTAGGGAAGGCTACCAAACTCCCCAAAATGTCCTGAGCCTGACTCCTATAGTGTAGCTCGTACTGTCCCGCAGTCTCGAACATCTGCCACTCCCAAGATGGCATACTGGCCAAGACTCCCCGTGAATTCCGGCTGAGTGTATCAGCCACCATGTTTGCCTTATCAGTACGGTAATGCAAAGTGAGGTTATAGTCTTGCAAGTACTCTATCCACCTGCGTTACCTCATATTGAGGTCCCGATGTGTAAAGATGTATAGACTCTTGTACTCCAAAAACACCTCAAACTACTCATCATACAAATAGTGCACGCCAAGCCTTCAAGGAAAAGACAATGGCCGTCAACTTTATGTCGTGCGTAGGGTAGTTCTACATGTGGTTCTTTAACTGTCGAGAACCATAAGCTACCTCTTTCCCAGACTGCATCAAAATACACCGAGTCCATCCTTGAAGGCATCATAATACACTGTGTACCTTTGTCCACTCTCCGAGACTATCAAAGTAGGAGTTAAATTAAGCCTCTCCTTCAACTCTTGGAATGCCCTCTCACAAGTCATCCCACTAAAATTTGACTTCCTTCTGGGTCAATCTCTTCATAGGTGTAGCTAGTCAAGAGATGTCCTAAATGAACCTCTTGTAATAACCCGCCAATCCCAAGAAACTGCGTATTTCGAAGACTGACTTTGGCCTCTCCCATCTCATAACCGCCTCAACCTTCTCCCAGTCAACTGCCACACCTAAATCCGAAACCACGTGTCCCAAAAGCTTTACTTCTGTAAGCCAAAATTAACATTTGCTAAACTTAGCGTAAAACTGATGGTCGCTCAAGGTCTGGAGAACAACCCTCAAGTGACCCTCATGCTCCTCCTCAACTTAGAGTAGATCAAAATTTCATCAACAAAGACCATGAAAAATTAATCTAGGTAGAATTGGAACATCCTATGCATGAGATCCATAAATGCCGCAGGGGCATTCGTCAGTCCAAAAGGCATTACAGTGAACTCAAAATGCCCATATCACGTCCTTGACGCCGTCTTAGGGATATTATCCTCTCTAATCCTCAACTGATGAAATCCGTCCGTAAATCTATCTTGAAGTAGACCCGCGCTCTTCTCAGTTGATCAAACAAATCATCAATTCTCGGCAAAGAGTATCTATTCTTGATAGTAACACAATTCAACTGCAGGTAATCTATACATAGCCGAAACGTCTTATCATTCTTCTTGGCAAGCAACATCGGAGTGCCCTAAGATGAGGTACTCGGTTTTAATGAAGCCCTTGTCCATCAATTTTTACAATTGGACCTTGAGTTCTTGAGACTCTATAGGTTCTATTCTTTGTTGTGTCATAGAAATGGACGATGTACCGGGGTGCAACTCGATGGTGAAGTGTACATCCCTATGTGGAGATAATCTCGGTAGTTCGTCCAGAAAGACATCTTCGTACTCACAAAACACCCGAGGTAGCCCAACTCCTATGTCGCCTCATCCTCTAGGGTAAGGCTTGTAAGCCAACCCATCAATTGGCCGTGCCAATGGGAATCTTATACTACTTGGGGTAAAACATCATGTGTAGGCAGTGACCCTCTTCCAATCACAATCGATGACCATGCCTTGTTCCAAAATGTGTACACCCAAGTGGAGGCGGTCAAGTTGTAGTAATAATCCGATTAAATCTTGAGTCGAATCCACAGGGAACTAATGTTGGTATTTTAGAGTAAATAGTGA
This sequence comes from Ilex asprella, assembly GCA_023539305.1. NCBI lineage: Eukaryota > Viridiplantae > Streptophyta > Magnoliopsida > Aquifoliales > Aquifoliaceae > Ilex > Ilex asprella. Next base: position 1,275,196 of record CM042201.1, on the reverse strand, counting down.
CAAAGACCAAAATGACTGGAACCCTTGAGATTTAAAGTGATGATCTTTATGGATTTTTCCTGGATAGAATATAAAATTCTTTCCAAGAGGATTTTCTAGACAAAATATAAGATAATTTCAATGACTCTTTAGTTCGAGGATCTGGACATGTAGCCAATCATCCAATTTATTATACTTATGCTTGGGAACGCAATTAACCACCGTGTCAACATGAAGTTAATCTTAAGACAAAGAAGGACTGTGAGAATTAAGAGTATAATTTCGATGTCTTTGTAGAAGTTTGCAAGAATTGTCTGTGTCGAGACTCAACCTGTCTGCAAACAAGCAAGGGTTTCTACAAGGCATCCAACCATTGCATTAGTTTTCCATTTTTTAAATGAAGCACAATAATGGTGAAGATTGAAAGGTAGTCATGAAGATCAAGCCGGAGTACTTGCCTTGAACCAATGAGTCTTTCTATGCAAGAGTCATCTGTGTCATAAAAAGTACTCACGGCTATACAAAGTACCTTAACTTTGCTAGTTGTATTCAATCATTCAATAAGCAAGTGAAATATAAAGCATTAAGCATAAACGAAATGCACAAATATAACTTCTGGATGATTTATACATGTCCATCACCTCTTACTAAAGAGTGAATAAGAAACTACTTACTCTTCATGACTTTGGTAAAGCTAGAAAATGAGTGATATTCATCCCTCCAAGTAGAGGAGTTACAAGGTAAAAAACACTGCACAAGCAACCAATCTTTGACAATGAATGAGTGAATCACGTTCCACCCTTCACGGCTTTGATAAAGCTCTAGAAAAGTGAAAGAGTTTCACTCCTCTAAGGGAAGAAGGAACAATGAAAGTAAAAGAAAGCAATAATAAAGTAAAAGAAAACAATAATATAGTTAAAGAAAGCAATAATAAATTAAAAGCAAGCAATAATACAGAAAAAGAAAGCAATAATAAAAATTTAGATTTTAGAAAAACCTATCCGTAGAAGATGACCATGTTCTACTGATAGGAAAACCCTCTAGAAAAGTTCTACCGATAGGTTTGTCATCGTTTTACCGGTAGTAAAACTCACTAGAAAAGTTCTAGCGCAAAACTTGAAGTTCTAACGGTAGAAGAACTTGTCGTTCTATAGGAAAGTTTTAACAGTTTTCCTACGATTCCTTCCTTTTTCAATTCCAATCCATTCCAAACTTATACAACCTCATGCCAAACTCATATAACATCAATTTTAAGTAAAATATAGTCCATAAGAGTTCACTTTACAATCATTTACAATATCACATGTTCAAAACTAAATAGCATAAAAGTTTTTGTTTTTACAACCCATGTTTCAAAAGCTACAACTCGACTTTTATTCAACCATGAGGGCCTGATTGAGAGCTGTCCATTGGCGCATATCCCACACCTGAAATGTTGTCCCCATAAAGGGTAAGCCACGCTCAATAGGGTATCTCATAAAGAGGCTACTCTCCAATCTAGATGCATATGAAATATTCACATGCAACATTCAACAAACAACGATTAAACCATTCAAGAATATGCAATTCGTAATGGATTCTCTATGCCATGCCATGTTATGAGACGAGACTCACACATGCAACTCAACCTAAGCATTTACCGGCTCCCACAACCCATTCAATGCCATGAGTATAAAATCGTACATTCCAAGTCTTTGCCATTGCTGTTGCACATCCAACGAATTTTTTAAAATAAACCTTTTGTCTTTGTTGGGTAGCAGACTTTTGGTGTCTTATCGCCAGTTTCGCACACCGATACACTTTTTTGGACTTTCATCGGCGAAAGTGTATAAACCAGTAACAGAGTCTTGTACCTGAGGGAATATATAACCCTTCTTGCTATATCTAACACAAGTTTTTTCTGTAACCGTGCGAATCTGTCGGACCTTAATCCGACTATACTGAGCCCACTTATCAACCACCAAGAATGGTGTTTGATCTAACAACATGCACACACCCACATACATGTAAATGTCCACGAATGCGATGTTTTTCGTGCTTATGAAAATGTATATGTACAATTGCATTTTATATACTTATGCAACCAATATTTCAAATTGTAATAACAACACCATGTTCAACATGTCATAAACACAATGTGAACAATTCCAATATCCAATCAATATTCAATGTCAATATATCATATGCATATACCAACATTTCTCCAACATCAATTTTCAAGCATGTTATAACATAGACATTTAATCAAACACTTTCAAGGCACCAAATCATATAAAATGCCCAAATTCATCGCATAACTCAAGATATTACATTAAGTAATTTTTATATACCCAATTCAAGTTAGAATTGATTTTACCCAATTCTATATCCATTTTTCACATTTTAAATATCATAGGTAAGTATTATACATGAGATTTCATCTCTAACACCCTACCCATTTCATATTTCAAACCTAAGTTGAAAATAAACCTAGTTAGGATGAAACCTCTTGAAGCGTAAAACAACGGTAAGAAGTTCCAAGAATCCGAAACAAGCACTAATCCAAGCTTTCCCCAAAAATTTGTCCTTGGAATTTCACCCAAATACAATCTTCGTGGTATGGTTTTGTAGTCCTCGATGATGAGAACAACTTTTGTTCTTAGCTCGGGTTGATTCGAACAACGTGGAGGCATAGATTGTAGAGAGAAGGTAGAGCTTCCCTCTTTTCTTTTGATTTTATGAAAAATCTAATGGGTATGAGGAGAAATATGATTTTCTCCCCTATTTATACCCTTTAGGTGCTTGGTTCACATTGCCCCACAAATTTTGTTCCGTTTCAAGTTAAAAATATTTTTATATGAACTTTCTTTAAATTATTTTCAAACTTTTAAATTTTATTTCATACCCCGTTTTTAGGTCACGCGACACTCAATTACCTTTTAAAACGCAAAAAATTCAATTGTCTCGGAATTCGATAAAAATAGATTGGGTAACTAGACTTCGCGAGACGAATCCAATGGTTAGGTTTGTTTTTTCATCTGAGTTCAAGAAAAATTTGGGTTTTCAACCTGTACCGTAGTGACAAATTACCATTTGGCATTTTTCATAAAAAATCAAATTTATCCGACTTTTACATGTGACGCCCTAAAAATTGGGGGTCCTTTGTCAACCCGTTGACCACCCATCAACCCGCGGAAATAGTCATGGATACCATGTTACTTGATATCACACGTCATGCCTAATTTATTAGGATCCATAATTTAACAAAATTCGGGTAGAGTCTTCCTTGTACGGGGAGCTCTACCCAAAACACAACTTGTGCATCATATAATCACATGACCCATCCGATGTCCAATATACAACATTGACCACACCGAGTCCATTTACCCATATTCATATAACAACATTTAATCACATGACCCATCCCAGGTCCAATATACATCAATACATACTCCCACATCATGATTTTATGTTTTAAACATAGTTAATACAATTTCAAAATTACAATTCTTTTTTTTTACATGCCAAAATGGGATTCTCACAAAAGTTATACAAAATGAGTTATAAAAGCCACAAGTCAGCCTTTTTCATCCTTGAGGCCCCAAATACAAGCCGTCCATCCGTGTATAACTCGTACCTGAAATATTTTTCCGTATAGGGTGAGCCACACTCAATAGAGTATCTCCTACAGAGGCTACTCACCAACCTAAGTGCATATGAAATATTCACATGCAACATTTAACAAGCAACAACCATCCCAAACAAGAATATGCAATTCAATGTTGAAAAATTCTACCATGTCATGACATGAAATGAGATGAGACTCACTCATGCACTTTAACTCGAGCCCTCATCGGCTCCCACAACACAATGCAATGCCAATGTGTAATAAATCTGTCATTGATGAAATACAACCAATGATCATTTTGAAACAAAAGTCATGTGTTTAAAAACAAAATCATTGTTGGATGTTACACATCGAATGATTATTTTATAAAACAAAATCATGTGTCTTTGTTGGGTATCGGATTTTAGAATCACATCATCGGTTCTGCACACTGATACACTTTTTCAGAATTGCACCACAGAGGAATGTATGAACCAAGTAATCGGGTCTTGCACCCGAGGGAGAATCCATCCCTGCTTTCTATACCCGACACAAGTTTTTTTTTTCATGCAAACTATGCGACTCAGTCGAATATTCGATTCAACTTTTTTCGAGCCCAAGTATCATCCACCAAGAATGATGTTTGATCAAACCATCCACACACACCCCCTGAATGCGATGTCTCTGTCCATATGCAATAATTGCAATACCAATATCATGTGCATATGTAATAAATGTCGTATGGATTATTTCTACCACATTTAAACACATGCCATGGATATTTACATCTTAAGCAAATAATTTTCATAATTCATCCCAACACCAATATATCATAAGCATATGATTTCACTTTACCACATCATCCAAGTATGTTGTCACATAATCTCATGCAAATTGCACACTTTATTTCACATAAATATTTTATCAAACACCTTCAAGGCACCAAATCATGTAATCACATAAAATGCCCAAATTTATCACCTAAATGAAAAAAAAATCAGATTAAATAATTTCCACATATCTAATTATCAAAACTTTCAAGAAATCACGCACTAGCAATTTCTAGATACCAATTCACACTAGAATTAAGCCTACCCATTTTCATTAAACCAACTATAATAGCCAAGTGTTAAAATACCCAAAACAACTCACCAATCTCATATATTCATCCTAGGTTAGAAACAAACCTAGTTCGGATGAAAATCCTACCTCTTGAAGTGTAAAATCAACATAGAAAGCTTCAAAGATTCAACCTAAGCTCAAAACCCAAGCTTCCTCCAAAATCTCGTTTTTTAATCTTCGGTGAAATCCTTCATTTTTGGTATGGTTGCGTAGCCCTCGTCGAGGAGATTGACTTTAATACCTGGCCCAAAGAATTCCGACCGGCAAAACTCCGTAGATAAGAGAAATAAAGTTTGAATCTTCTTTTTTTCCTATTCTCCTCTCTATAAAATTACAACCAGCAAACCCA
>CM042201.1:1226602-1240160 GCA_023539305.1 Ilex asprella | reverse complement strand
CAAGAATTTATTTAGTGTAAATAACATAATCCGCATTACTAGTTAATTATATGTTTATACTTGTAAATTCGATATTATTTGATTTTAGCAAGATCATGGGGAGACAAAGATTGGTAACCTTTGAACGTTTACAGTTCAAATGCATAAAATTTTGATTTCTGGATCAGTAGTGGTAAAGGTGTGACATTGTGCGTTAGAAAATGAGTCCATCTATCCAACAACCTCAAATGACGGACTGGGTATTGACCTATTTTAATTGTAATATCGAAGTTTGAGAACGCATTTAGAATAGTCTTGTTTTTGTTTGGAGTGTAGCCAGTTTTAAGACAGATGGGAAAGTATTGAACCTACTAAATTAGAAAATTTGATTGAACTTCACTAAACTCGGTCAAGTAGTTTTGGGAAAAATTAGCTGCAAATCTCTGTCAAAGGGATTCTTGGAGTAATTGCGCAAGTTTTTGTGATTACATTTATACTCATATTGATGAAAAACAACTATCAATTACAAAAGTTAAAGCTGATTCTGAGGCGTGGCAGTGTATTAAGCCTTGCTATTACTATGATTTGCAACTCTGAAAGTAGTGCATTGGGAAAACTGCTAAACTGACTTGGCTTAACCACAATGATAATGGAATAACTCCTTGGCTTAGGCCTCAGTGCATAGCTCATCACAACAGTGAATAAAGGATTTTGCCAGTTTGTGCACTGAGGCCTTAGGCAAATTCTTACAGTTTGTGCATGGAGGCCTAATTCGAAACATGTTGCCACTGGAAATGTTGTTATGATTGTGCCAGAGCAGTTATGTTTTTCTGTGGACAATTTCAGAGTTGCAAGTCATAATAATATCAAAGATTGAATTCCTTACTTTATTTTCTTGAATACAGAATATATATGATTCGTCTCTATCCCTACCTCATTTATTTTCCTTTCCCTTAAGGTTTAGCTGGTAGTCTAGAGCACATGTTACTCCGTTTTCCATTGATAGCGATGGTTGTTTGTTTGGATTGCCAAGGGGAACCATGGAAGTAGATGAAAATTCACAAGATGGTAGGTCATGTTTAATTTAGATATTGTACTCCACAGAATTATTTATTTTGACAGTATGTGGTATCGTACTCGTGTCTTTGAAATGTAACTTAAAAAATCTTTTCCTTAGGTATGTACGGGATGGGATTTTACTGTACTACGGATCTATGAAGGCAGTTTAAAGAATTGGTCAAAGTGGGAGTGTATCTTTTGCTTGATTGTACTTGAACAATTCTTCATAGAAGTTACTTATTATGCAATACCTTAACCTATTTATTTGGACCAACAAAATTTTCGCTGATAGCATATTGATTAAGTACAAAGCCAAAGTGTCCAAATTTATTTTGGAGGACTTTGTTGCAAGGTGAATATCTAGAGGATATAATATGATGTATTGTTTCTTCTTATGGTCTTTGGTCTTCTATTTATGGCTAGCATCTTACCGGGACCATCATAGTGAATCAATGTATTTATTTTAGGGTAAATTGCACCAATAGTCCCTAAGGTTTGCCACTTGTTATATTTTCGTCCCTAAAGTTCTAATTTCGTCAATTTCATCATCCATATTAACACATTGACTCACTTTGGTCCTTATCCCTAACTGCCATGCAAATAATAGACGGAAAATGTCATGTGCTTGGCATATGAGGGTATTAAAGGGCATTTTTGTCATTGTGCTTCCAAAAACAAGGGGCACAAATGGAAAAACAACTCTTCAAGACAAAAACCAAGAATTAAACCGGTAACCCCTTTTCCCTTCCCCAACCCTTAAACCCTGCCGATAGTTCCCTAGTACTAGCGACCAAATCCCCTCACTTCTTGTTAAAGTTAATACTTTGTTATGTTATTTTGTATTTGGGCTAAAAAATGTTATGGTTGAAATTGGGTTATAAAATGTTAATGTGTGTTTGGGTCATATTTTATTATATTTAATTAGGCTCAAAGATAGAAAACTCTAGAATTATTTAGGTGTGTCTAGATAAAACTTGTAAGAGTCTTTTCTAAAATATATGGAATGTCTATATTTAGGTGTGTCTAGATAAAGCTTATTAGAGACTTTTTTAGAATATATATATGGAGTGTCTATATAAAGTTTGTAAGAGACTTTTCTAATAGATATGAAATGAAAAATCTAGTTCCAGAACTTTACATGTATTCCATGTTTGTCTCTTGTTTATTTCTTTAATTAATCAAGATTCAAGCCTAATCTAAGGCCAACAGGGTGGTATTAGAGCTCAGTTCGACGACAACAACTGGGCGTGAAGATTTGATTCGGAAAAATAAACCCCAGTGCCGAATAACACGACGGGTTTGAATAATCAAAATTTCAAAGCTCAACCATCTCTGTTTTCACAATTTGACGGTGAGAATTATGATTTTTTGTGTGTGAAAATAAAAATTCAACTTATTTCAAATGATTTGTGGGAATATGTTAAAGATGAATATGATGACTCCGAAGATGTCGATTTATGCTCAAAAGTAAATATTTAAAGCACATAAGAGGAAGGATGCAAGAGCTCTCTCAATGATTCAACAAGGAGTTTCGGACAAGATTTTTTCGAAGGCAAAGGATGCTTGGGACTTTCTTCAAAAGAAGTATCAGGGCAACTTGAAGGTAAGAGCAATTAAGCTTTTTGAGAAGAGATTTTGAAAATATGAAAATGAAATATGGTGAGTATTGCAAGATTATTTTTCTAGATTGATGGAAGTTGTGAACCAAATGAAAATACATAGGGATAATATAACTAATGAAAGAATTGTAGGAAAAATATTAATTATGTTGATGGCGGACTATAACCCCATTATTGTGGTTCTTGAAAATACTAAGAATATTGAAATCTTGAGTGTTGAAGAATTGATGAGTTCAATTAAATCATTTGAGCAAAAGTTGAGTAAGCAAATGGAGAAGTCACTTGAAAGTGCTTTTCAATTTAAGCTCAATATTAGTGGTTGTAAAACTCAAGGAAGCTCTTAGAATTTCAATCAATCGGAAGGTGAAAAAAGAAAAGGTAAATTTGATAATGCAAAAGGTGGAGGAAAAAATAATTTTTACAAGAAGAATTTTCAAAGACAATAAAATGAGGAGTCTACCCAAATAAAATATAAAATTTGTAATCGAAGTAGTCATATGGAGAAAGATTGTTGATTTAAGGGGAAGCTACAATGTTATAATTGCAAGAAATTTGGACATGTAAAAAAAGATTATAGAGTAACCAGTCAACAAGATAATTTTACCAAGTTGCTCAAAAAAAGAAGATAATTTTACCAAACAAGAAGTTGATGGGAACATGTTTTATGCGTGTCACAGTACTTTCGAGAAAAAATGTGATGTTTGGTTTGTTGATAGTGGTTGTAGTAACCACATGACCGGTGATGAAAGTATTTTTGCCAACCTTGATACCTCCTACAATTCGCAAGTCAAAATGGGTAATGGTGCCTTAGTCCAAGCAAAAAGAAAGGGTACTATTGCAGTGGAGATCAAGAAAAGAACAAGATACATAAGGGATGTTTTACTAGTTCCAGACTTGGAGCAAAATTTGTTGAGTGTTGGGTCAAATGGTGGAGCATGGGTATGTAGTTCACTTTGAAGATGATACTTGCAAGATTTATGAAAAAAGAAGAGCAAGCAAATAGTGGCAACAATCAAGATGGAGAAAAATAGAAGCTTTCCGTTCACTTTGAGGTATGTAAAAATGTTGCTTTAAAGATGAATGTTGTGGATGAGACTTGACTTTGACATAAGAGATTGGATGACTTGAATTTTTAAATTTTGAAGTTCAATAAGTCAAAGAAGTTTGTGAAGGCTGTGCTCTTGGGAAACAATACCGGGAGGCATTTCCAAAAGACAAGGCATAAATAGCTAAAGCACCATTGGAGCTTGTTCACACTGATGTGTGTGGGCCTATGGACACAACGACCCATAGAGATAATAAGTATTTCATTACTTTCATTGATGATTTTTCTATAATGACATGAGTTTACTTTATAAGACAAAAATCGGATGTGTTTGATGTTTTTCTAAAATTTCAAAGTCTTGTTGAGTTTACTTTATAACACTAATTAATTTATGAAGTTTTGTGAAGATATTGGGATGGAAAGATAATTTGCCGTTGGGTACATTCCACAACAAAATGGAGTGGCGGAGAGAAAAATAGAATAATTGAAGAAATGTTTAAATTAATGCTTCATGCAAAAGGGTTTGCCCAAAATTTTTTTGGGTGAGGCCGTTTACACGGGATTTACTTGTTTAATAGATGTCCAACAAAAACCCTTTCAAACAAAACTCCATTTAAAGCTTGGAGTAAAAGAAAGCCCTCAGTGAATCACTTGAAAGTGTTTGGGTTTATTTGTTATACACACGTTCCCAAAGAAAAGAGGCAAAAGCTTGATGAAGTTAGTGAAAAATGTATCTTTGTGAGCTGTAGCACTCAATCAAAAGGTTATAGGCTCTATAGTTTGAAGAAAGATAAGTTGATCATTTCAAAAGATGTCATCTTTGATGAAAAAACCTCTTGGAATTGGAAAGAAAAGAAAGTACAAAATCATTTTTCTCCTACTTATGAAGAAGTGTGGAGTGAAGAAAGTGATGATGAGGATCTTGATGTTCCAAATCAAATGTCTCCGATTGCTAGTCCACAATCAACTCCATCAAGCTCAAGTTCTATGTCTCCAAGTTCAACTCCAAGAAAAATGAGAAGTCTTAGTGATGTGTATGAAAGATGCAACTTTTATATGGTTGAACCGAAGAACTTTGAAGAAGCAATTAAACTAGAAGTTTGGAAGAAAACAATGAAAGAGGAGATTTTGGTGATTGAAAAGAACAAAATATGGGAGTTAGTGGAGAGACCCAAAGAAAAAGAAGTGATTTGTGTGGAAATGGATTTACAAAACAAAGCTTAATCCAAATGGTCAATTCAAAAAAACAAAGTAAGACTTGTTGCAAAGGGGTATGCTCAACAACCGGGTGTTAATTATCAATAAATATTTGCATCAATGACTCGGCTTGACACAATTAGAACACTTATTACTTTGACGGCTCAAAATGGATGGTTCTCGTACCAACTTGATGTGAAGTTTGCATTCTTAAATGGAGCCTTGAAGGAAGAGGTATATGTGGATCAACCTCAAACCTTGGTTATCAAAAGGAAAAGAAGATAAGTTTACAAGTTGAAGAAGACATTATTTGGGTTGAAACAGGCACTCCGAACATGATATGGGGAGATCGATTCCTACTTCAACAATAAAGGCTTTCAAAGGAGTAAAAGTGAGTCAACCTTGTACGTCAAAAAACAAGGTAACATCGGTATTCTTATTGTTTCTCTTTATGTTGATGATCTTGTTTTTACCGGAAATGATGAAAAAATGCTTGAAGAATTTAAAAGAGAAATGATGAAAAAATATGAGATGAGTGATTTGGGTTTGTTGCATTACTTTTTGGGATTTAAAATTTTTTAAAATGAAGATGGTGTTTTTATTTTTGAAATGAAGTATGCAAAACTCTCCTTGAAAAATTTAAAATGGTGAACTGCAAGTCAGTTGTTACACCTTTGGTAATGAATGAAAAATTGACAAAAGAAGATGGAAGTAAAGATGTTGAGCTCTTTATATCATCCACACCCAGCCCAATCACTATCGCAAAATCCAATCAACTTTGCATCCACATTTTTTTCAAACAAAATCTCATAATCAAGGGTACATTAGATGTATGTCAAAACTCTTTTAGCCACCCCAAAATGAGTTTGACTTGAACTATGCATAAACCGAGATAATAAACTTGTAGCAAACATAATGTCCGGCCTTGTAGCCATCAAATATAACAAACTTCCAACCAAACCTCTATAAAGAGAAGCACTTCCGGTTATGCATTTTCTCTAGGCTCAGCTGTCTTTTCATGGACATCTAAGAAGTAACAAACGGTAGCACAATCATCCATCTATGCCGAATATGTTTCGACATCATTGGCGATATCACAAGAAATATGACCAAGGAGAATCTTGGAAGATGTTGGTGAAAAGCAAGGAGAGTATACACCAATTTTGTGTGATGATAAGTTTGCGATAGCAATGACAAAGAATCCCGTCCACCATAGCTGAACCAAGCACATTACAATCAAGCACCACTTTATTCAGGAGGCCATGGAGGATGATGAGATTCAATTCAAGTATTACAAGACGGATGATCAAGTGACGGACATCTTCACCAAAGCACATCCGAAGGACAAGTTTCAATACTTTTGGGAAATTTTGGGTGTCACACAACAAAGCATTAAGGGGGAGTGTTAAAGTTAATACTTTGTTGTGTTATTTTATATTTGGGCTAAAAAATGTTGTGGTTGAAATTGAGTCCTAAAATGTTAGTGTGTGTTTGGGTTATGTTTTGTTAAATTTAATTAGGCCCAAAGATATAAAAATTTAGAATTATTTAGGTGTGTCTAAATAAAGATTATAAGAATCTTTTCTAGAATATGTGGAGTGTCTATATTTAGGTGTGTCTAGATAAAGTTTGTTAGAGACTTTTCTAGAATATATATAGAGTATCTATATAAAGTTTGTAAGAGACTTTTCTAATAGATGTGGAATGAAAAAATATCGTTCCAGAATTTTCCATGTATTCCCTATTTGTGTCTTGTTTATTTTTTTAACTAATCAAGGTTCAAGCCTAATCTAAGGCCAACACCCCTAACATTATGCCCGATGCCCTTGATCTCTGGTGGCTATCCCAAGCGACCATCACCAACTCTGTCTCTCCTTTCACTGCGAGTGCCATCACCAACGACCACAACAGTCGTTGTTTCTCTGAAGACTTCCAAGTAAGCCCTTGTCCTTCGCTCTTTCATCTTCTCCTCTTTTTTTTTATAGTCAAAACCCTCATCTAATGGTCAGCCACTGACCAATCGACCACCACCGGTGACCCCTACTACCCCAAAACACTATTGGTGGTCTTCCCACGACTCCACCTCAAATCACCCGAGCCCAATCTGAACTCAAGCCCCACCACCATCACCACTACTCTTCTACATTGGAACAATCCATAAATCGTCACCCACCCTAGGTAGCCGTTGGATGTTGATAGTTTGTATTAATTTTTTACAATTGCTTTCAGACCAAAAGTATGAAATTTGGATTGAAATTGTATATGATTGTAATTGCAAATGGAAGACAAACAAAGGGTATTAACCCTAAACCCAATCAACAATCTCTCTCTCACAGAATTCAAAAGTATCTCCTGTTGTGGTTTTGTGTTGGGTTTGGGGGGTGGAGACGTAGTAACAAGAGAGAGAACGATGACTGTATGTGTGAGGGAAAGATAAAGAGGTCCGTGTGTAAGGGAACGAGAAGAGAAAAACGAAAGGAAGAAGAAGGTGGGTGTTTGGGTTCATGTTTAATGTATACATATAAAGGATAATTGTGTTTGGAAGCATAAATAATTTTAAAATACCAAAAATACTCCTCAAAAGTTTCATGTGACATGCATATGACATTTTTCGTCTATTATTTGGACGACAGTTAGGGGTAAAAACCAAAGTGAGTCAATGTGTTAATAGGGAGGACGAAATTGACAAAATTAGAATTTTACGGACGAAAGTGCAACAAGTGGCAAATCTCAAGAACCATTGGTGCATCCTTTATTCTATGTTGATTGAATGGTAAATTCTATCAAGGGTAAATTGCACTATTAGCCCCTGAGGTTTGCTATTTATCGCACTTTGGTCCTTAAATTTTTAATTTCATCAATTCGGTCCTCAAAGTTCTAATATCACGCCTAAGTAGTCCTTGCCACTAACTGCCATTCAAAATATGGACAGAAAATTCCATATGTCCATCACGGGAGGTTCTTGAGGGGCATTTTTAGTATTTTGTAATAATCCATGCATCCAAACAGTATTATCCTTTATCTAAACAATACTACACATGAATCCAAACATGGGTCTTCTTCCTCCGTTCTTTTCCTTTTCTCTCTCACACTCCCAAACAAAACGTCTATCTATTTGCTCATCAATCTCCCTTAAACCCAACAATACATATTTCTCTCTCTCACTCCATCTCTTTCTATTACCCAACACAGCCATCCCCATCCTCTGTGTCTCACGCAAACCCTAACACACAATTATTGTCTCTCCATCTCTCCTCCATGGTTCAAAGTATCGACCAATACTAATATGAGTCGGTCGAGTCGTATCGGACTCAACACCTTCCAAAACGATACTGTTACACAATAAGTATAAATCTCGAGTCTCACACAACTCGGTCGAATTGTATTCAAGTCAATTCCGAGTTGCCGAGTTATCGTCATCAATTCGGCCGATACGATTCTGCGACGCCGCGGTATGAATATCTCATCATGTTCAACATTTCTTTTTAGATTGTATTGTTCGATACCGCGTCGTCACTCTGTGACCGATGTGTCTCAAAGCTCTCCGAGTCGATGGCTGATACCACAACCTTGAACCATGCTCCCCCTCCTTCTCTCCCTTCAGTTAGCTCTCAAATTTTGTCTCTGTGTCCAATTTCATCTCTTTGCACATATCTCCCTCTAACCCAATAGCGCCCCTATCTCCCTGAAACCCTAGCGCACACACAACGCATCCCAATATCTGTCTAGAACATGTACATGGCAGTACAAGGGCTTGTGTTTTAGCTAAATACAAAGCTTTATTTTCCATAATGACCTTGAACAATCAAACTCCAATTTACTACACATCCCAGAGTTGCTCACCTGTCAGACTGACTGTCACATTCCCAAAGGTCAGTTGATGAAGAATTATGTTTGAAGTGGGTAAGTGATTGTGATTGTTAATTGCTCTGTAACTCTCTCTTTATTGAATTCTATGCTTCTTTCTCTAAATTTTTCTATGGGAAGGAGAAGTGGTTGTTTACGGATGTTGGCTAGCTAATTGGCTTGGCTTGGGGTGGAGGTGGAAGGGAATGGATTTTGGGTGGTGGAGGGGTAATGGTGGTGGTGGCAACCGATGGGTGGAATGGTGACTTCAACCGTTCAAGGGCAAATATAGGGTGAGGGCTTGTGTTTCCAATAAGGAATCTGTGAGAAAAATAGCAGAAATAGAGCTTATTTTTTTATTTTTTACCCTTTGCTCCATTTGTAAAATATCAAAAATACCCCTAAACAGACACGTGATAGGCACATAAGATTTTTCGTCTATATTTTAAACAGCAGCTAGTGACAAGGACTACTTAGGTGCGAAATTTGAACTTTAGGGACTAAAGTTTGACGAAATTAAAACTTTGAGGATCAAAGTGCGATAAGTGACAAATCGCAGGGACTATTGATGCAATTTACCCTTCTATCAAAGGGCCTACTACATTTACTGAAAAAGAGTAAGGTTGTATAGGAATATGAAGGGTTCCAGAATTTCTTGCAAATTATGTTTTTAGATGTTGAACCATGTTGCATTCTGGAATATGGCAGAATTTGATCCTCTGTTTGCCAATTCTGCGAAGATCTAATTTTGAAATCCGATTTAATGTTTTCCTTGCTATCTTTCATCAAATGATATTCTCAGGCATGTGGATGTGTGGTTGAGACACCATAAATCTGTTCAACATTTTATTAAAAATTTGTTGATGTTGTCAGCTGTCCATAATAAGTTGGAGACTGTGTCAGTTTAGGTCTCTTATGATCTGAATGTAGACAAAAATTTGATTATTAAGGGACAATGTCTGTGTAGCTATTAAGAAACCATTGGGGTGTTGAAGATCAGATGATATTCACAGGACATCCAATTAGAGTAAAAAAATGAGAAAGAAGATTAATAGGATATGTGTAAGTACATACATACCCTTCCATGCTACATTTCTATGATAAAAGTTCTACATGTTTTTACTTGGATTTTTTTCTCATAGTTGTCTATTGCTACATTATAAATGTACCTTTTTATGTGCCAAAAGTATGTTGATAGGGGTTATTTATGTCATTCCTTCTTTGCTGTTGGTACATTTCTGTGTTACTCAGCCAACATGCCTCCCCCAAGGAAAAATATTTATTGGTTGCCCTCCAACTTCCGGAAGATTGCCAGTGCAATTGCCTTTCCTGCTCTGGAATGTACTCGAGGAATACTTATATTCAGTTATCTTTTCTTCAATATCTTTGAAGGACAGTGTAGTCTACATCAAATCAATTTTTGTATCTGCTTGGTTGGTTGTTCATTTTACTGAATTGCTTCTGTTCTGTTTTTGTTTTTGTTTCTTCCTCTATTAAGTGGAGAAAATTGAGTAAACAGTCGCATCATGGATTATCATTTGGAGTTATTAAATAAAGGGCATATAGTTTGCCAATGATGTAGTCCTTGTACCGACTACCTTGAGTTCAAGTAAAGATCTTTCTATAATATGGATATCTGGTCCTATGGTCTTTTTTGTTTTCCATTTTATTTGCAGATATATTTCCCAACCTTAGAATTTAAGTTGGCATTGCATGATGCTGTTTTTTCCCAGTAGACCCCGTGCATCTGTTTTGTCCCTTCGATGTATAGGTGACAACCAAAAAGAAAAAGTAGCTTCCTGGTTCTTAGTATAAATGCATTCTCTTTCTACAATCCTTTATGTTATGGACAAGTGTAAAATGTATAGGAATGTTTAAGTTTGAGTATGTGTATTTGCCCAACCATGTTACAAAAGCATGATTCGAAACTTGTTTGAAAATAGATGATTGACATGCTTTGATGATCATCAGTGAGAAAAATAGTATACACAAATCAATACAGATGCTGAATATTCCTTTAATGCTACAGGTTCTATAATATTATGTATTTCCAAGTCATGGCAATGATGCAATAGGCATAGGGTGCTGCAGTTGTGCTGTTCATCGTCTTGTTGCCACCCCCCACTACTAGAAAATAGCAGGGTATTCTAAACAAGTATTTTTCAGCTTTAGCTTTTGAGATCAGTAGTCCAGCCCTTGGCTTTAATAGCCAAGTGGATGTATTGTTTTAGATTCATGCCTTTTTTTGACTAGAGTTCTTAGGAAATGTCAGTATCCCATATGTTCTACTTCTTACAAGAAGGTATTAATTCACAGTTTTTTCTTTGATGATTCATGGTGTATAGTTTCACTAGTTATCAATCAGTGCTTTGTCTGTGACAAAATGAAATTTTTTGTCACCATTCTTCTTTATACTTTTTAACATCGTAGTACTTGGAAGTAAATGTAGTATCCGTAGTTATTATTCGTGAACGAGTACTTTCAATGAAATTCAACTTTCCCGTTGGCCACATGGCGTTAGTGTCACAGAAATGTAATATATCTGATTGAGTCAATCTTGTCTTTTAATGAGCGATTATTTTTAAATCAACATCATTTAAATTTAGGCCAAAGGATATGTATACTTTAAGGGGGCAATGTGAGAAGTAACAAGAGAGCTAAAAACCCATGTTTAGGTTCCAGTACAAGACCCAAGTGCCCCTAAGGTATGGTATTGCTTACTCGATGATAAACTTAGATATTTCCCCTTTAATATAAGTATAATTGTTGGCATGTTGTAACTGATAGGTTGATCTGGACTATCATCAGGCCTCTCCAAAATGTAGTTTTCTTATATCAATGAAGTTGGGTGGTGGTCAGTTAACAATATTCGTGGAATCTATTGAATTTATTAGGGCAAGAGTTGAAAATGTCTAGAGGAGGTGACAATGTCACTTGTTCAATACCCAATATCAATGCATGTGTAATTTAATACATTTGTTGTATTTAATTCTTCACTAATGTGTTGGTTGCACCACTTTTAATTTAACTGTTCTTCCTTTCGTTGTGATATCTGATTCTTTCAATTTGCAGGTGTGGCCCATGTAAGGTGATGGCTCCAAGATTTCGAGAATTGTCAGAGAAGTATCTTGATGTTGTCTTTCTAAAGCTTGATTGCAACAAAGAAAACAAGGTCTGCTATGCTTCTAGTTCAATACCGATTTGTTGAGAGAATCTCTCTCTCTCTCTCTCTTGTTTGGGAAATTAGAACAATTTTATTCATATGTCAATTAAAAAATTAATTACATGATCACTAAGTAACAAGAATATAAAAAGTAAATAAAATACCATGCAATTAGGACAAAACAAAAGCAATATTATAAATTTGTAAGAGCTGGCCTATGAATACGAAAATCGTATAAACACTATCCTAAAGCAACTGAGCATTTTCGTGTGAGGGTAATGATAGATATCAACAATTGCAAAATCAAGCATAGACGCTCGTAGTAGCACTTTCTCAATGGTCATACCCAGCGAAAGTTGGGTGAATTTGACTCAAATCAAGTTGCCCAAAAATTATGATAAGGTAAAATATTTATAGAAAGTGCAAAGGGAATTAGGTGATATAGATGTAGAATAGATCAAAAGGACAAAGCTGAAATTTGAGCTATTAGAGAATAGGGCAAAATGTAAGAATAATAGGAGAGATCAAACAACACGTTAGGCTATAATGGAGAAAATCAACTGCTCATATATCTGTACCACACTTCTTCCAACACTTTGTTTATATAGCTTCTCATAAGACATTACTAATGGATGGCTTTAAAAGTCTATCAATTATGCATTTTAAAATCTTGTCACAGTCCAATACCAAATAAATTTTGACCCTTAATATTGAACTCACGAGTTAAAACTCATAAAACTGAAATATTATTATGATACCATGTAATTGGAAATTTGAAAAAAACTTCCCTATTATTCTTACAATACCCACAAGTTTTTAAAACTTCTAACTTTCCTATATATATAATGTGCATTGGGTGTAGCTGTCGTTCAACTTGAATGTCACTTAGTGTAGACATTTTTCCTTTTAAGGATCATAGTGAACTAGGTCTTAGACCCTTTGAGTCAGAGTTCAACATATCTCGCATATAGTACTGATCGCGAGTCAGTGCGATTAATGGTCATGCACTTGATCTTGATTCTCATGAGAGTTTTTTAGAGAATAGCTCAATTCTCATAGTCGTGGCCTCACGACTGCTCTCACTTGCGTGAACCCTCTAAGGGTACATGTGCACAATACTCTCTCTCTCTCTTACACACACATTTGGTCAATCTGGTACTGTTGGCAGCCATTGGCGAAGGAGCTTGGGATTAAGGTGGTTCCTACATTCAAGATTCTCAAGGACAGTAAGATTGTTAAAGAAGTCACAGGAGCCAAATTTGATGATTTAGTTATTGCAATTGAGAGTATTAGATCCAGTCAATGATTTTCATTATTCTCCTTCTTGTCTCACTTGTTGATAATGTATGAAACTATGTTCCTTGTAAACTAATTATATAGGATTTGAAAATCCTCTGAACTGCACCTCATAGTCCAATGACGGTAAATAAATATGGACTATGGCCAATGAAAGTATTGGAATTATGACGAGTTTATTCATGATGATATGTTTTGCAATTTCTCTGTATTGTGTTATGAAAGTTTACTTGGGACTGAATGATTTCCAAAAGTTCAATACTAGAATTGGGAAAAACAAGTCCCTAAACTCCCTAATTTCGGGTTCCGAAAAATTGATGCATGCTTGGCGCTTAGATCTAAACTCCTCATCTT
>CM042201.1:1201213-1221602 GCA_023539305.1 Ilex asprella | reverse complement strand
TAGGTCTTGACAATTAATTTTGAGCATCTTTGTTTGGTGACCATTAGATCGTAATCCAACGATGTATGTAAAAAGTACCCACTAGATACTACGGTGCAAAGTTTGATGATCGAACTACTCTCTCTCTCTCTCTATATATATATATATATATATATAAGAATGACTAAAACCCTAATTATCCCTATAATAAAAGTAATAAAAAATTACAATCTAATTAATTAACATTAAAGTATGTGTCGTCTAGAATCTAGCAAAACTGACGGTACTGAATTTCGAATCTTATACGATTTATTATTAATTTTTGAAACATTTCTTAAAATAGAAAAATAGGATTTTGAGGGCTTAAATGATAAAATTCGGCCCAAAGCTGAAGTAGCTTATGACAAAGCAATGAATCTTAATCATTAGCCCAATCTGAATCAAACACTACTGATCCCACAAATTCCGAGTTTGACTTTTATTAAACCAAAGATTATGAAATTCATTTTCCCACCACATTCTACATCCATCCATTAGTGACTATATCCACCCCATTGAAATATAAAAACAATTATGGTGGGATTATTTTCATCTCACAAATCTCTGTTCTCACCCCATTAAAACTATAAGTCATAAAACTACTAAATTCACCACATTTATATCTACCCAACTAGTAACCAACTCCACCTCATTCTATACCCACTCCATTACTAACTAAACTTATCTTAATCTTTATTTTTGGGATTTTTTTTTATACTCCATCTTACATAGTCTATACAAAATATATTCAACAAGATTATCTATTAAAACTGAACAAACAATTATGTATAGACTATCTGATTTGAGGAGGGAGACTTGATAATATTTTTCTTTTCCTTTTCAAGAAACTTAGCCTTAGATGTAATTTCCAACGAAAACTCCAAGAGATTTCTTTCACATAAGAAGAAATTACGTGTGAAAAAAAAAATTCTCTACGAATTCCTTTAACCGGCGAATAAGAAAGGAAGAAAGAGAAGCATATAGTGAAATCAGAGCATTATTTTGACGATGAGATCAGAGAAGATAAAGATCGGACAACAACAGTTGAAGGAATTTGTATGAAAGAAATCTAGAGTAAAATCCAATTGAATATATTTTGTGTAAAGACTATATGAGATGGGTATAAAAAGAAACTCTAAAAGTGAAGATTGAGATAAGTTTTGTTATTAATGGGGTGGGTATAGAATGGGATGAACTTAGTTACTAGTGGGGTGCATATAAAATGGGTGAACTTAGTAATTTTATGATTTATAGTTTAATGGGATGGGAACAGAGATTTGTAGGGTGGAAACAGTCTCATCCAAACAATTAATCCTCATTTACAACATCCTTCCCCTTCCTCTCAAACCCTAACCCTAACCCTAACCCTCCCTTTTGCCTTTGAAACATGATTAATATGGCAATCCAAAAACTTCTTGATGAATTTCCACGTTAAACGGACTTCTCATTAACGTAATTTGTAATGACAAACTATACCTAGATGTCTAATTTTGCATTTCTCTGTTTGGATTCATTTCTGTGAGGGTTTCAAAGGATGCATTTTGATATCTTTAACGAAAAAACAACTTTTATTACTAATAGTTCACCACGATCCTCTGCAATATCTGTAAATGATCACTTCTATTCTATAAATGTCAATGAATCACATCAAATTAAACAATTCGAAGCTCTAAATGCCTCAATACAATTACAATGATTTTTTTTAATATACAAATACAAGTAAATCTAGTACTTTAAATATCACCAAAAAAACATATTGATATTCAAATCCCTCATTCGTCGTTGAAACCTATAGTTCATCATCTCTCTGCAGAGGTTCTCTCTCTATGTAGCCAAAGTTTAGTCTTCTTAGGATTTTCGTCCTTATAGAAGTTTGGATTTTTGTCTTAAGTGTCTACCATACTGTTATAGTCTAATTTTCTAACCCATCTCTTATTATGTTTCTTTGGTGCTTTTTGTCTCTTATACAGATCTCACATTCAAGCATTTTTCACCCTTTGATTACTTCCTAGACTTTGTTTCTGTCGATTGTGATCTTTATTAGGATCCAGATGGATAAAGAAAAGGAAAGAATGTGGCACAAGTTTTAGCTATCAGAGGAAGAGAGTGTAGAACTGAATATTTTGGAAGGGGATGATGGAAATCTAAAGGGGTTGGGGAAGCTCTGTCTATTAGGTTGGGTTTCTTATAGCTAAGCCATATAATAAGAATGCGTTCAAAAATAGGATGAAGTTGGTATGGAATCTAAGTAGAATTGAGATTAAGGAGGTCGGTGACAACATCTTTTTAATCCATTTTAATAATATTTTGGAAAAAAAGAGGGTGTAAGAGGGGATGCCCTGGACTTTTGACAACCAAGTGGTGATGCTTATGGAATATGATGGTAACACCCAACCCTCAATTCTTCAATTCAGACAATGTCCAATGTGAATTCGGGTTTATAATCTACCTCTCAATAGTATGAACCACTGCATAGGGAAGATGATTGGGGGAAGAATATGTACCTATTTTGAGACAGATTTAACCTATGAAGGGGTTGGTTGGGGGAGGTTTCTTCAAATTCAAGTTATTCTTGAAGTATCAAAGCCTCTATGAGAGGAATGACGGTGAAGAGTGTGGGAGGATCATTGATCATTGGTCACTTTAAGTTTGAGAGGTTATCCAATTTTTGTTATTTATGTGGTCATTTGTGCCATAGGGAGAGGGATTGTGGTTTCCGGTTGGAAGGGACAGATCCTTTTGTGATGAATATTTGAGATGGGTGGGCTATTTTGTGTATTTTAACACTTGCCTATTATAGTTGGTTTAATGAAAATGGATAGACTCAATTCTAGTGTGAATTGGTAGTTAAAAATTGCTAGTGTGTGATTTCTTAGAAGTTTTGATAATTGGGTATGTGAAAATCATTTAATCTGATTTTTTTTTTTTGAGTTAGGTGATAAATTTGGGCATTTTATGTGATTACACGATTTGGTGCCTTGAAGGTGTTTGATAAAATGTCTATGTGAAATAAAGTGTGTTATTTATATGAGATTATGTGATAACATGCTTGGATGATGTGCTAAAGTGAAATCATATGTTTATGATATATTGGTATTGGAGTGAATTATGGAAATTATTTGCTTAGGATGTAAATATTCATGACGTGTTGAAATGTGGTAGAAATAATCCATATGACATTTATTACATATGGACATGATATTGGTGTTGCAATTACGTTGTACATTGCATATGCACAGAGATATCGCATTCAGGGGGTGTGCATGGTTTGATTATACATCATTCTTGGTAGATGATATTTGGGCTCGGGGAAAGTTGGATCAAAGATTCGACTGAGTCGCATAGTTTGCATGAAAAAAAAAACTTGTGTCATTCTCCCTCGGGTGCAAGACCCGATTACTTTGTTTATACAGTCCCCTGTGGTACAATTTCGAAAAAGTGTATTGGTGTGCGGAACCGGCGGTGTGATTCCAAAATTCTATGCCCAGCAAAGACACGTGATTTTATTTTATAAAATAGTCATTCGATGTGTAACATCCAACAATGATTTTATTTTATAAACACATGACTTTTATTTCAAAATGATCATTGGGTGTATTTCATCAATGACAGATTTATTACACATTGGCATTGCATTTTGTTGTGGGAGTCGGTGAGTGCTCGAGTTAAAGTGCATGAGTGAGTCCTATCTTATTTCATGGCATGACATGGTATAATTCCAACATTGAATTGCATATTCTTGTTTAGGATGGTTGTTGTTTGTTAAATGTCATGTGAACATTTCATATGCACTTAGGTGAGAAAGTAGCCTTTGTAGGAGATACTCTATTGAGCGTGGCTTACCCTATATGTGAAAACATTTCAGGTACGGGTTATACACCGATGGACGGCTTGTATTTGGGGCATCAAGGATGAAGAAGGCCGACTTGTGGCTTTTATGACTCATTTTTGTATAACTTTTGTGAGAATCCCATTTTGGCTTGTAAAAAAAAGGAATTGTAATTTTGAACTTGTATTAACTATGTTTAATGCATAAAATCATGATGTGGGAGTGTGTATTGATGTATATTGGACCTTGGATGGGTCATGTAATTAAATGTTGTTATATGAGTACGGATAAATGGACTCAGCGTGGTCAATATTGTATATTAGACATCGGATGGGTCATGTGATTGTATGATACACATGTTATATTTTGGGTAGAGCTCCTCATACAAGGGAGACTCTGCCCGAATTTTGTTAAATTATGGATCCCGATAAATGAGGCATGACATGTGATATCAAGTTACATGGTATCCATGAGTATTTCTGCGGGTTGATGGGTGGTTAACTGGTTGACAAAGGACCCCCGGTTTTTGGGGCGTCACTGTAACGCCCCAAAAACCACCTTGGAAGGCATTACATTCTGAAACCATTCATACCATGAAAGCAACTAATAAAATCCATAAATAACCGGGGGTCCTTAATTTAATAAAATTCGGGCAGAGTCTCCTTTGTTCGGGAAGTTCTACCCAAAACACAACCTGTGCAATTATATTACATTGACCACACCCGGTCCATTGATCCATAAAATATTTACAACATTATCCAAAAGAATAAGCCTAAATCATAGCTACTACATCAAAAGAATTACATTTGAACTTAGAAGCGGAATAAACAAAATACTAGACTTTACATGATTGTACATAATCATTCCTAGTCTAGCACAAAAATAAACGACATCTCTAGATGTCCCACTCGGGATCCAAATACCCCTCTAATGAAGCTTCTCCATGGCCCGGCTCGTTAGCACTGAGCTCCTCCTCTAGCCCATAATCTATAAAATGTTGAACGGCAGGGAGTGAACACGAAGCTCTATAAAAAAATTCTCCTAAACTCGAACAAGGTTTAGAAAACAGATAAAAACCGGTCGGTCTCATTTCGTAAATCACATATATCAATTTTGAAGGAAAAAAGGACATTTAAAATAGATCTCAATTTTAAGTCGTAACAATAATCAAGTGAAAGGATAAAGTAAATTTCACAACAATATACCATTTCCAACTTTAAGTCATTTAGGCATGGCGCCTTCCGATGCATTGTCCCATACCAATGCACCGGCCAAGATGATCCAACCCATCATCTCATGCATATTTGTTCATCCCCGTACCATGTATGTTAATTGCTTCTCATGAATTAACCCAACGATTATACCTAGTCCACTCATCACAATCACAATCACTTTAGAAAAGGGCGTCTACCATCCCAATGGCAGTTACGAGTCCATTCCCAGGAAAAGTATATCATCCCTTGTTCCAATTCCAGTGAACGATAGTGGTCGCATTACCAAATGACAATCCATTACCAGTGTTAGGAAATCATCTCACCTCCACTGGGATAGACTCACCTCGAACACTTTACGACATCTCTCGATGGCAATCCAAGTCCATCACAGCAACCATACAAATGAAGAAACCAAAATATTCTCAATTCACCAATAATTCCAAATAAATACAAAATCCACAATTTCTCATTTTACAAGCATATCTCAAAAATTTCTAATTTTATCATGTAACAATTCCAATAACCAATTAAGGACAAATAAAAGATATCACAACATCATTTATTACTCAACACAAAGCACTAAAGTTTTAAAAATCAAGAACAAATGAATATTGAGAGAAAAAAATCCACTTCTCATGAGAACAGGAGTTTTCAAAACAAGAAATAGAGGTTTCATGGCAATCTAACTCTAGCCTTGTTTAAACATGATAATATTTGCAAGAATATCAAAAATCAAAGATTTTCTAACACATATCTAAGATTTAGAGTCAATAGCACACACACACACACACACACACACACATATAATAAAGTAGAACGAAGTTTGAATTCAAGACAAAGAGTGGTCCAGATCGCCCCAACATGATTGCCGAATTTTATTTTTCCGCCTATGGAGAAGTCTCTCTTCGTAAAACTCTGCACTCCTATCTCATCTATACTAACAAGATAGAGACAATTTTAAACTTTCCAAATTGAAATCACCTCCACCAATTTAGAAAAGAAAAAAAATGGTTAGGATTTGATTGAAGTTCAGATATACGGTTCACATCTCATTTAAATTATCTAATTAAATCTAATGGCTCACAATCCATCCCACCCAAAACCCCTATCCCGCCCATTATACCTACACACACACACGCTACCGAATCCAAACCCTCTTTTTCTTCTTTCTCTCTCCCTCACTCGCTTGCTCGCTCTGCCCAGGTACGCCTCTCTCTCTCTCTGTTGCTCGCTCCTCTGCCAAGAACATGCCCAGGTACCCTTCCTCTCTCTCTCTTCACACACACACACACACACAATCGATCGTAGCGCATACACACACAACCCCCCAGCACACACACACACACACACAGGCACACGCACATTTGAACACACCTAACAAACACACACACACACACAGTCACACACACAGCACTATACTCACAGCGCACACAATCGAACACACATCGCACACTCACATTTGGGTATTTTGATTATTTTTTGTGTTTTCATAATTTGGGGTTTTTTTTCATAATTTGAGTGTTTTCGATAATTTGAGCAAAAAAGGGTGCTTTGAAAATTTGGGTGTTTGGATTATTTTTATGTTTTCATAATTGAGGTGATTTCATAATTTGGTTTTTTTTTTTTGCATAATATGTATGCTTTAAATTGAATGAATGTTATAGTTGTTAGTGTTATTTTCATTGAATATTGATTTTTTTTTGCATAATTTGTGTGTTTTAAATTAAATGAATGTTTATAGTTGTTAGTGTTATTTTCATTGAACATTAAGTTTTACTATCATAATTTGTCTGTTTGTTATGAGTTATTGTGGTATTTTGATTGAATGTTATGGTTTCAAAGTTTAATGTTAGGTTTATTTTGATTGCGATTGCGATTGGGTTTTGATTTTATTTTTTTTACGACATTGGATCTCTTGATTGTATGAAATGGGATTTGACTTCATTATTTTGAAATTGTGGATTGAAAATAAGATTTGCGATTGAATGTTTAGGTAAACAATGTATGAAGATCATTTAAAAGCAAGTGATCTTTTTTGTCAATTAGAGGCTTTTCCACGTGCTCTTGATTTTATTTCAAACGCAAATACTTTTTTCGATAGAACTACAAGGTTTGTTTGTAATTGAACTTACTCTTTCTTTTGTATGTTTAGGGATCTTCTCGCTAGAAACCACTTGCTTTTAAATGTTACAAAGCTCAAGAGGTGATTCTAGGGAAGAAAATGCAGGTTTGTGTTGTTTTCTTTTTCTTTCTTATTTTTTCTTTGCATGAAATTTTTTCATTTATTCCTCTCTAACTTTGTCAATTTGCATTTGACAACTCTAGCTAATTTACATGGTTGCGATTCGTTGGTTGGTTGGTTGTGATTGTGAATTAATAAAGATACTTAGGATTCTGGAATGTGTTTTTTTTTTTTTTACTTTTTAAATATGTTGAATGGGATGAATTTGAAACTATATTTTATTTTTCATACAATAGTTTTAATGGATGTGAATTAAGGACGAATGGGTGCTTTGTTGTGTTCCATGAATTTTCAAATTTCATTTCAATAGATCATTCAATTTTTATTGGATGTTTAAAAACTTAATTTCTATAACTGTCTGTTTGATCTCATTACTCTTATCGCATATTGTAGTGGAGTTTGGCTTTATAAAAAGTTCTCCACCGTAATTCTTCAAGTTATCCCTTTTTTCTAATTTTTTTTTCTTTGCTCTGTGAATTTGATGCAACTTTAATGGTAGATATTGCTTGCTTTGTTTAATTGTATAATGTCTTCTTATCTGTCATCTAATTCTTTTTCCCTACCTTGCAGCAACTCTCACTCTCTCCCTTATCTCTTTCTACCTCACCGGGCACCTTTCTCTCTCTCACACCGGAGTAACACCTCTATACCAACCAACATCCAACCAGCCACTGTGACTTTGCGCCTACAAAACACTCGAACTGTAACCTTCCAGCAACACCGCCAGCAAGGAATCTAGGTATCTCCTTGTGGATCTCTTTTTTTTTTTGGCATGCCTGTGTGTTCATGTGTGTGTTTATGTTAGCATTGTGTGGGTGCCATTATGTGTTTTGGATTTTTTTTTTGTGTGTGTTCATGTGTATTTCTGGGTTTCTTCCTTCCTTTCTCTCTCAACTATGCATGTTTTTTGGGTATTTTGTGTGTTCTTTTATTGTCATTGTACTAAATTTCTTGCTTGATTTCTAATCATGTGGACCTAACAAAGGGTATGATAGAACCAAACTCATCACATTTTGAGTGGTTTTAAATTCTAATCCTCAAATCATTCCATAGGTTACTTAATGGAACTAGGGGACTTGATGGGTTACCTTATGACCTTGCTCCAATTACGCAAGCTGGTAACAAGTGAGATCGGCCATTTAAATTGCCAGTTTCATTACAAAGCAAGACTTTTCAAATCTTTATTTTATTTTATTATGTAAAAATGTAAGGTTTATGTTTGCCTCTCCTTTCTTTATAGTTTCGATTATTAATAATTTTTGCCCCTACATGGGTTTATCCAAAAAAAATTGAGTTTGTATTATTGATTACTTCGATTATACAAATTATGTACGTAAATTGATATTATCTAAGGGTTCTGTTTTTAAAGTGTATTTTGTTAATTTATTTTAATAATGGGTCTATATTCATTGGTATTTTGTGTTATACATTACTTTCAAGTATGTGTATATATATATATTTTGTATAGTGCCTTCAGGAACGGGCAATAACTAGTATATATATATTGCCCTAGTCTCAATGAACAAGAGTGAGAGAAACCCCTACCTTGAATCAAAAATTTCAAGTGAAAGTCCAAGCCCTATAGACCTCCGTCTTCCCTTTTCTTCCTCCCTTAATCTTCCTCTAAGGTTCCAAGAGGTATGGGGTGAGAGTGGAGTGAAAGAAATGGGATTAAAAGGGCTGAAATAAGTGTTTTAATCACAGCCAACCCCGAAAAATACTGTTTATAGTCTGTTTTTATTTTCTCCAAAATTACGGTTTTACCACTAAAATCTCTAATTTGATCCATATGACTACCCTAAGGTTTTTCGATGTTCTGGATTCATTTTTAATGTTATTTTAACCTAAAAACATTCATTTTTGTGATTTATTTTAAAACTAAAATAAATTTACACTTGAAACATTAAAATTAGTATTTTTACTTTGTTACCCGCATCAACCTTAAACACTTCAAAAAATTTAAATTTCACAATCAATTTGCCTTCCGAGTATTTATTTTTATGGTTTCATTATATATGGTTTATTCTTATGTCATTACATATATAAGAATCACTAAACAAGTACATTACTATATTAATATAAACATATGGGGGTTTACAGTCACAACTTGGTATCAGAGCTTAAATATACGATTTACCTAGGGCTTGATGGACATGGGTCTAGACCATTGCATTCATTGTGCATCTCATGTTATGTTCTTTAATATGCTACATGTTATGTGATATATATTATGTGAAGTATATGCATGGTGAAATGTATATGAAAAGGAGAAACTAGGGTTAGAGAACATAACCTTGGACGTCGAAAAAAGAATGAATGGGATGGTTCAGGGTGTAGATATTTACTAGTATGTGGCACACGCTCTACAAGTGAGACAATGAGAGAAATCTCAAATGTTCAACTTTGATCCCAACTTTGGGATACTAAGTTAGTACTATATTATTATTTAACTTGCATGAGGGATTGGGCTTAAAGGTTTGAACCTTGGAAGAGCCATTGTATGTGAGTTTTCTCC
This sequence comes from Ilex asprella, assembly GCA_023539305.1. NCBI lineage: Eukaryota > Viridiplantae > Streptophyta > Magnoliopsida > Aquifoliales > Aquifoliaceae > Ilex > Ilex asprella. The sequence continues at coordinate 1,211,784 of CM042201.1, read as the reverse complement.
TAGGGACTAGGGTGAGTATTGATCAGATATGTCGAGGTTATGAGTTAAAGATCTAGGGGACTCAACTCACCATGGACCTTAGAGTCATGAACATGTCGGAGCTTGATGTCATCTTTGGGATGGACTAGTTGACGGCACACCGAGTCGTCATTGATTGTGATCGAAAGAGAGTCATTACATACACACCGGACGGTGTTTGTTTCAAGTTTCAAGGAAAAAAAATGTGATGCTTTACCCCAAACTGTGTATTACTCTTGATGGCATGGGCAGTTGATGGGTTGGCTAGCAAGCCTTACCTTGGCGGACAAGGCGAGACAGGAGTTGGGTCTACCTCAGGTGTTTTATGAGTACGAGAATGTCTTTTTGGAAGAACTACCGGGAATTACCTCCACATAGAGATGTAGACTTCACCATTGAGTTACACCCCGGTACATCGCCCATTTTTATGACTCCATATAGGATGGCGTCTGCTGAGTTGCGAGAACTCAAGGTCCAATTACAGGACTTATTGGACAGGAGTTTTATTAGACCGAGCACTTCACCTTGGGACGTTCCAATTTTTTTTGCTAAGAAGAAGGACAAGACCCTTCGGTTATGCATATATTATCGACAGCTGAATAGGGTTACTATCAAGAATAGATATCATTTACCGATGATTGATGATTTGTTTGATCAGCTGAGAGGGGCACGAATTTACTCCAAGATAGATCTACGTACGAGTTACTATCAGTTGATGGTTAGGGAGACAGATATCCCTAAGACGACGTTCAGGACGTAGTTTGGGCATTTCGAGTTTACCGTTATGCCTTATGGATTGAAGAATGCCCCGGCGACATTCATAGATTTCATGCATAGGGTGTTCTAACCCTACTTAGATCAGTTTGTTGTGATCTTTGTTGACGACATTTTGATCTACTCCAAGTCTAAAGAGGAGTATGAGGGTTACTTAGGGGTTGTTCTCTAGACCTTGAGGGACCATCAGTTGTACACCAAGTTCAGCAAGTGTAAATTTTGGCTCATGAAGGTGAAATTATTAGGACACGTGGTATCGACTTTGGGTGTGTCAGTGGACCCAAATAAGGTTGAGGCAGTTATGATTTGGGAGAGGCCGAAGTCAGTCTTCGTGAAACGTAGTTTCTTAGGATTGGTGGGATATTATAGGAGGTTCAATGAGGACTTCTCCTAACTAGCTGCACCTATGACGAGATTGACCCGGAAGGAGATCAAGTTTGAGTGGAATGATTCGTGTGAGAAGGTATTCCAAGATTTAAAGGGAAGACTTACTTTAGCTCCTATTCTGATAGTCCCAAAGATGGGACAGAGGTACACAATATATTGTGATGCCTCCAAGAACTAACTTGGTTATGTCTTGATGCAGTTCGGGAGAGTGGTAGCTTATGTTTCTCCACAGTTAAAGAACTACAAGTATAATTATCCTACGCATGATATGGGATTGGCGGCCATTGTCTTTTTCTTGAAAGATTGGCACCACTATTTCTACAGTGAGCAATTCGAGGTATTTTCGAACCATAAGAGTCTGAGGTACATATTTACACAGCGAGACCTAAACATAACGCAATGTAGGTGGATAGAGTATCTAGAGGACTATAACTTCACTTTGTATTATCATCTCGATAAGGCAAATGTGGTGGCTGATGTATTTAGCCAGAAGTCACGGGGAATCTTGGCTAGTGTGGCTTTCCGGGAGTGGTGGATACTCGAGACCGAGGGACAGTTCGGGCTACGCTACATGGGTCAGGCTTAAGGCACTTTGGGGAGTTTGGTGGCTACGCCTTCCCTATTGTGCATAGTGATTGAGTCCCAGGGGCAGGATATAGAGATTTTATCCATTAGGGACCGAGTACATTTAGGTGCAGGTGACAAGGGTTGGACCATTCATACGGATAGTAGTCTTCGGTTTAGTGGAAAGATTGTGGTTCCCCAGTCTACTGAGCTGAGAGAGGAGATCCTTAGAGAGTTCTATTGCTCCCATTTTTTTATGCATCCAGGTGGCACAAAGATGTACCATGATCTTCGTCGCCAGTATTATTAGAGCGGAATGAAGAAACACGTTGGAGATTTTGTTAGTCAATGTCTCACGTGTCAGCAAGTGAAGGCTGAACACCAGAGATCAGTAGGGTTACTCCAGCCTTTGGAGGTAGATAAGTGGAAGTGGCAGCATGTCACGATGGATTTTGTGACCCACTTGCGACAAACATTGCGAGGGCATGACGCGGTATGGGTGATAGTGGACTGACTTACAAAGTTGACACACTTTTTGACGGTGATAATGACCTTCGCACTGGAGGAATTCTACAGGTTGTATATACGGGAGATTGTCCAGTTGCATGGGATGCCTGTATCTATAGTATCGGATCGGGATCTTAGGTTTACAGCTCATTTGTGGGAGAATTTTCAGCGAGCCATGGGGACACAGTTGATGATGAGCATTGCTTTTCATCCCCAAACGAACGGTCAGTTGGAGAGGACCATATAGACTTTAGAGGACAAGCTACGGGCATGCATCCTAGATCTTAAGGGTAGTTGGGAAGAGCACCTACCCTTAGTGGAATTCGCCTACAACAACAGTTGTCAGGCGAGCATACATATGGCACCCTATGAGGCACTACATTGGAGGCCTTATCGTTATCTGATTTGTTGGACAGAGGTAGAAGAGAGACCCTCTACGGGTCCAAAATTGGTTAAAGACACCTCGGTGAAGGTGGACTTGATACGAAAGCATATTCTCATAGCTCAGAGCCTATAGAAGTGTTACGCCGATAAAAAGCGGCGACCTCTAGAGTTTGAGGTAGGAGAACATGTCTTCTTGAAGGTAATGCCTAAAAGAGGAGTGGTCTGGTTCGACAAGTGGGAAAAGCTATCGTCGAGGTATATCGAGCCCTTCGAGGTACTCGAGCGGGTTAGTAAAGTCACTTATCGATTGGCGTTATCGCCAAATCTATCTGGTGTTCACGCGGTGTTCTATGTTTCTTTGCTCCGGAAGTACACTCTAGATCCTACACACGTGGTAGATCGGGGTGAGCTAGTGGGTGATGCGGATGGGACCTTCGAGGAAGGACTGGAGCATATTATGGATAGCTGGGAGCAGATTTTGCGAGGCAAGACAGTGAAGCTAGTGAAGGTGTTGTGACAGCACCGATGAGTGGAGTAGAAGACATGGGAGCGTGAGAACACTATACGTACCAGTTATCCTTTCTTATTCGAGGATGCAAGTACATTCTTATAGTCATTTAGTATTATATGCCTGTTGCATATGCATGTAGTTGAATGTGCATGTGTCTGTGTGAATTTCAGGTACGAAATTCTTTTAAGGGGGGAGAATGTAAAATCCAGAAAAATTTAAACTTTTTATGAGAAAGGGCAAAATGGTAAATTATCACTACGATGCGGGTTGAGAACCCTTATTTTTTCAGAGCTTGGATGACGTAACGGACCTCACAATTGGATTCGTCTCGTGAAATCTAATTACCCAAACAAATTTCATCGAATTCAGAGATAATCAGATTTTTTGCGTTTTATGAGGTGGTCGGGTCTCGGATCACCCCAAAAATAAATTTTTTATTAAAATTTTAAAATTTGAAAAAAAATTTAAATAAAGTATATATAAAATATTTTGAGCTTAAACTGGTACGAAATTTAATCGTTTCATGGCGAAAAAAAACCCCGGAAAGGGGGAGCGTGTGTCGCGACGTGGGCCAAGCTTTAAAATTTATAAATAGGGGTCAAAAATCTAATTTTTTAGAGATATTTCTGCTGGGTTTGCAGGTTGTAATTTTGGAGAGAGGAGAATAGTAAAAAAAGAAGATTCAAACTTTCTTTCTCTCATCTACGGAGTTTCGCCGGTCAGAATTCTTTGGGCCAGGTGTTAAAGTCAATCTCCTCGACAAGGGCTATGCAACCATACCAAAAATGAAGGATTTTACCGAAGATTCAAAAACGATATTTTGGAGGAAGCTTGGGTTTTGAGCTTAGGTTGAATCTTTGAAGCTTTCTATGTTGATTTTATACTTCAAGAGGTAGGATTTTCATCCGAACTAGGTTTGTTTCTAACCTAGGATGAATATATGAGATTGGTGAGTTATTTTGGGTATTTTAACACTTGCCTATTATAGTTGCTTTAATGAAAATGGGTAAGCTTAATTCTAATGTGAATTGGTATCTAGAAATTGCTAGTGCGTGATTTCTTGGAAGTTTTGATAATTAGATATGTGAAAATCATTTAATCTGATTTTTTTTTTCATTGAGGTGATAAATTTGGGCATTTTATGTGATTACATAATTTGGTGCCTTGAAGGTGTTTGATAAAATGTCTGTGTGAAATAAAGTGTGCTATTTGCATGAGATTATGTGATAACATACTTGGATGATGTGGTAAAGTGAAATCATATGCTTATGATATATTGGTGTTGGGGTGAATTATGAAAATTATTTGCTTAAGATGTAAATATCCACGGCATGTGTTGAAATGTGGTAGAAATAATCCATACGACATTTATTACATATGTACATGATATTGGTATTGCAATATTGCATATGCACAGAGACATCGCATTCAGGGGGTGTGTGTGGATGGTTTGATCAAACATCATTCTTGGTGGATGATACTTGGGCTCGGAAAAAGTTGGATCGAAGATTCGACTGAGTCGCATAGTTTGCATGAAAAAAAAATTTGTGTCAGGTATAGAAAGCAGGGATGAATTCTCTCGCGGGTGCAAGACCCGATTACTTGGTTCATACATTCCTCTGTGGTGCAATTCTGAAAAAGTGTATCAGTGTGTAGAACCGGCGATGTGATTCTAAAATCTGATACCCAACAAAGACACATGATTTTGTTTTATAAAATAATCATTCGATGTGTAACATCCAACAATGATTTTGCTTTATAAACACATGACTTTTGTTTCAAAATGATCATTGGTTGTATTTCATCAATGACAGATTTATTACACATTGGCATTGCATTATGTTGTGGGAGCCGATGAGGGCTCGAGTTAAAGTGCATGAGTGAGTCACATCTCATTTCATGGCATTACATGGTAGAATTTTCTAGAATTGAATTGCATATTCTTGTTTGGGATGGTTGTTGCTCGTTAAATGTTGCATGTGAATATTTCATATGCACTTAAGTTAGTGAGTAGCCTCTGTCGGAGATACTCTATTGAGCGTGGCTCACCCTATACGGAAAAACATTTTAGGTACGTGTTATACACCGATGGACGGCTTGTATTTGGGGCCTCAAGGATGAAGAAGGCTGACTTGTGGCTTTTATGACTCATTTTGTATAACTTTTGTGAGAATCCCATTTTGGCATGTAAAAAAAAAGAATTGTAATTTTAAAATTGTATTAACTATGTTTAAAGCAGAAAATCATGATGTGGGAGTATGTATTGATGTATATTGGACCTTGGATGGGTCATGTGATTAAATGTTGTTATATGAGTATGAGTAAATGGACTCAGTGTGGTCAATGTTGTATATTGGACCTCGGATGGGTCATGTGATTGTATGATGCACAAGTTGTGTTTTGGGTAGAGCTCCCCGAACAAGGGAGACTCTACCCAAATTTTGTTAAATTATGGATCCTAATAAATTAGGCATGACGTGTGATATCAAGTTACACGGTATCCATGACTATTTCCGCGGGTTGATAGGTGGTCAACGAGTTGACAAAAGACCTCCAGTTTTTAGGGCGTCAGATGTATAGTTCGAATGAACTTGATTTTTTATGAAAAATGCCAAATGGTAATTTGTCACTACGGTACAGGTTGAAAACCCAAAATTTTCTTGAACTCAGATGAAAAAACAGACCTAACCGTTGGATTCATCTCGCGAAGTCTAGTTACCCAATCTATTTTTATCGAATTCCGAGACAATTGAATTTTTTGCGTTTTAAAAGGTAATTGAGTGTCGCGTGACCTAAAAACGGGGTATGGAATAAAATTTGAAAGTTTGAAAATAATTTAAAGAAAGATCATATAAAAATATTTTTAACTTGAAACGGAACAAAATTTAATCGTTTAGAGACGAAATCGGACCTAAAAATGGGGAATGTGTGGGGCGATGTGAACCAAGCACCTAAAGGGTATAAATAGGGAAAAAATCATATTTCTTCCCATACCCATTAGATTTTTCATAAAATCAAAAGAAAAGAGAGAAGCTCTACCTTCTCTCTACAATCTAAGCCTCCACGTTGTTCGAATCAACACAAGCCAAGAACAAAAGTTGTTCTCATCATCGAGGACTACAGAACCATACCACGAAGATTGTATTTGGGTGAAATTCCAAGGACAAAATTTTGGGGAAAGCTTGGATTAGTGCTTGTTTCGAATTCTTGGAACTTCTTACCGTTGTTTTACACTTCAAGAGGTTTCATCCTAACTAGGTTTATTTCCAACTTAGGTTTGAAAAATGAAATGGGTAGGGTGTTAGAGATGAAATCTCATGTATAACATTTATGATATTTAAAATGTGAAAAATGGATATCGAATTGGGTAAAATCAATTCTAACTTGAATTGGGTATGTAAAAATTACTTAATGTAATATCTTGAGTTATGCAATGAATTTGGGCATTTTATATGATTTGGTGCCTTGAAAGTGTTTGATTAAATGCCTATGTTATAACATGCTTGAAAATTGATGTTGGAGAAATGTTGGTATATGCATATGATATATTGACATTGAATATTGATTGGATATTGGAATTGTTCATATTGTGTTTATAACATGTTGAACATGGTGTTGTTATTACAATTTGAAATATTGGTTGCATTAGTATATAAAATGCAATTGTACATATACATTTGCATGAGCACAAAAAACATCGCATTCGTGGACATTAACATGTATGTGGGTGTGTGCATGTTGTTAGATTAAACACCATTCTTGGTGGTTGATAAGTGGGCTTGGTATAGTCGGACCAAGGTCCGACAGATTTGCACAGTTGCAGAAAAAACTTGTGTCAGATATAGCAAGAAGGGTTATATACTCCCTCAGGTACAAGACTCTGTTACTGGTTTATACACTTTCGCCGATGAAAGTCCAAGAAAGTGTATCGGTGTGCGGAACTGGCGATAAGACACCAAAATTCTGCTACCCAATAAAGACAGAAGGTTTATTTTAAAAAATTCGTTGGATATGCAACAACAATGGCAAATACTTGGAATGCCCGATTTTATACTCATGGCATTGAATGGGTTGTAGGAGCCAGGAAAGGCTTGAGTTGAGTTGCATGTGTGAGACTCATCTCATAACATTGCATGGCATAGAGAATCCATTACGAATTGCATATTCTTGAATGGATTAATTGTTGTTTGTTGAATGTTGCATGTGAATATTTCATATGCACCTAGATTGGGGAGTAGCCTCTTTATGAGATATCCTATTGAGCGTGGCTCACCCTTTATGGGGACAACATTTCAGGTGCAGGATATGCATCAATGGACGGCTCTCAATCAGGCCCTCATGGTTGAATAAAAGTCGAGTTGTATCTTTTGAAACATGGGTTGTAAAAACAAAAACTTTTATGTTATTTAGTTTTGAACATGTGACATTGTAAATGATTGTAAAGTGAACTCTTATGGACAATATTTTACTTAAAATTGATGTTATATGAGTTTGGCATGAGGTTGCATAAGTTTGGAATGGATTGGAATTGAAAAGGGAAGGAATCATAGGAAAACTGTTAAAACTTATAGAGGCTTTTCCTATCAGTAGAACATGGTCATCTTCTACCGATAGGTTTTTCTAAAATCTAAATTTGTATTATTACTTTCTTTTTCTGTATTATTGCTTGCTTTTAATTTATTTCTTTAACTGTATTATTGTTTTTTTTTACTTTATTATTGCTTTCTTTTACTTTCATTGTTCCTTCTTCCCTTAGAAGAGTGAAACTCTTTCACTTTTCTAGAGCTTTATCAAAGCTGTGAAGGGTGGAACGTGATTCACTCATTCATTATCGAAGATTGGCTGCTTGTGCAGTGTTTTTTACCTTACAACTCCTCTACTTAGAGGGATGAATATCACTCAATTTTCTAGCTTTACCAAAGTTATGAAGAGTAAATAGTTTCTCATTCACTCTTTAGTAAGAGGTGATGAACATGCATAAATCATCCAGAAGTTATATTTGTGCATTTCGTTTATGCTTAATGCTTTATATTTCACTTGCTTATTGAATGATTGAATACATCTAGCAAAGTAAAGGTACTTTGTATAACCTTGAGTACTTTTTATGACACAGATGACTCTTGCATAGAAAGACTCATTGGTTCAAGGCAAGTACCCCGGCTTGATCTTCATGACTACCTTTCAATCTTCACCATTATTGTGCTTCATTTAAAAAATAAAAAACTAATGCAATGGTTGGATACCTTGTAGAAACACTTGCTTGTTTGTAGATAGGTTGAGTCTCGACACATACAATTCTTGCAAACTTCAACAAAGACATCGAAATCATACTCTTAATTCTCACAGTCCTTCTTTGTCTTCAGATTAACTTCATGTTGACACGGTGGTTAATTGCGTTCCCAAGCATAAGTATAATAAACTGGATGGTTGACTATATGTCCAGATCCTTGAACTAAATGGTCATTTTTTTACATTTGAAATTATCTTATATTTTGTCTAGAAAATTCTCTTGGAAAGAATTTTATATTCTATCCAGGAAAAATTCATAAAGATCATCACTTTAAATCTCAAGGGTTCCAGTCACTTTGGTCTTTGTCACTATTTACTCTAAAATACCAACATTAGTTCCATGTGGATTCGACTCAAGATTTAACCGGATTATTACTACAACTTGACCGCTTGCACTTGGGTGTACACATTTTGGAACAAGTCATAGTCTTCAATTGTGATTGGAAGAGGGTCACTGCCTACACATGATGTTTTACCCCAAGTAGTATAAGATTCCCATTGACACGGGCAATTAATGGGCTGGCTTATAAGCCTTACCCTAAAGGACGTGGCGACATTGGAGTTGGGCTACCTCGGGTGTTTTGTGAGTACGAGGATGTCTTTTTGGACGAACTCCCAAGATTATCTCCACATAGGGATGTACACTTCACCATTGAGTTGCACCTCGGTACATCATTCATTTCTATGACACAACAAAGAATAGAACCTGTAGAGTCTCAAGAACTCAAGGTCCAATTGTAAAAATTGATGGACAAGGGCTTCATTAAACCGAGTACCTCACCTTAGGGCACTCCGGTGTTGTTTTCCAAGAAGAATGATAAGACCTTTCGGCTATGTATAGATTACCTACAGTTGAATTGGGTTACTATCAAGAATAGATACTCTTTGCCGAGAATTGATGATTTGTTTGATCAACTGAGAAGGGCGCAGGTCTATTTAAAGATAGATCTACGAACGGATTCCATCAGTTGAGGATTAGAGAGGATAATATCCCTAAGATGGCGTCGACGACGCGATATAGGCATTTCGAGTTCACTGTGATGCCTTTTGGACTGACGAATGCCCCTGCGGCATTTATGGATCTCATGCATAGGGTGTTCCAACCCTACCTAGATCAATTTGTCGTGATCTTTGTTGATGACATTTTGATCTACTCTAAGTTGAGGAGGATCATGAGAGTCACTTGAGGGTTGTTCGCCAGACCTTGAGGGACCATCAGTTTTATGCCAAGTTTAGCAAATATTAATTTTGGCTTACGGAAGTGAAGTTTTTGGGACACGTGGTTTCGGATTTAGGTATGTCAATAGGAGAAGGTTGAGGCGGTTACGAGATGGGAGAGGCCAAAGTCAGTCTTCGAGATACGCAGTTTCTTGGGATTGGCAGGGTTATACAGGAGGTTCATTTAGGACATTGATTGACATCAATTAGATGTAAATTAGAAGTAATAAAAAAAGTCAAATTAGTAGAATTACCGCACTAAAAAGTCGTAATTAAAGTAAATTAGGGTTAGTGCGGGAATTATTCATTTTAACAGTTTTTATCTACAATTGCAGGACAAAATGCAGAAATAATCAAAGAAGAAGGGAGAAATGTCAAGAAGATAGAAACTCAAGGAGGTCAAAGTGTAATATTCCAACATGAAAAATCAGAAGCCATGCAACTTGCAAATCCACTTGCACCACCGTCCGGACGGCACTGCCACCGTTCGGACGGTCATCCTTAGTCAGCACATGCAAACCTCCACCTCCTGCTTCCCTAATCGCCTATAAAAAGGGACATTCACCGACTTTGCAATGCAGGCCGGACCAGCTACCAAACCACCTCCAGAAACCAAGTTTCAAGAGCTCCCAAGATACAAAACAAAGAGAAAAAGAGAGATACCAAGTGAGAACACGTTCCGGTCCGTGTTATAGTGTAGTCCAAATCCTGTACTTTTATTTCTGTAATGACAACGGCTATCACTCCGTGCTAGTCTATAGCAATGGAGCGTGAGTAGTTGTTTATACCCTTCAAACTAGGGTAAACATATGTATAATATTGCTTGAGTTCTGGAAATGTTGATGTTTTATTTATATGTTTATACTAATATATATATATTATAGACTGACAGTCTAACAACCACGGTGTTCCTATTGGT